>JAYXIM010008663.1:0-18414 GCA_037575425.1 Anastrepha fraterculus | reverse complement strand
GCTGATAAGTAAAACTAATTTTGAGCAAAACAGAAGAAGTGTTTTCTTTGTCAGGCCCGGGACGTTTCAGCCTATATAACGCTTACATGACAATATCATTTTCATCAAATTTTCCATAACCGAATCGCAAAGTGACTGCCCTATGTCCTCGATAGCCTCACGAATTCCATCTTTGACGTCTTGAATCAACCCTGGGTTGTTGGCGTAGATCTTCTCTTTCACGTGGCCCCAAAGAAAAAAGTCACAGAGTGTTAAATCACAAGATCTCGGTGGCCAATTGTGATCACCTGTTCGAGAGATAACACGGTCCGGAAACTTTTCCCTTAAAAGATCAATAATTTCGTTCCTTGCGTGGCACGTAGTGCCAGCTCGTTGAAAATAAACGTTGTCCAGATCAATACCATCCAATTCCGGCCATAAAAAATCGTTAATCATCTCTCGATAGCGTAATCCATTCACCTGTAACCCCTGTTATTGGAAAACCCTTTATGATGTCACTAATATTTTCGAAATAAATGAGTTTCTGCGTAAAATGTCCTGCTTTTACATACCACGCCGAGCAACCAAGAATGAAATTCGTGCCACATGCAAATATTTTGTCATATAAATCGGTACCCAAGTGGTTCATATTTTTTAGTTTTTTTTTTCAATCTTCTATTTAGTTCTGATGATGAATTTTGAATTCATGCTGTTACTCAAATGTCTAGTTTCAGTTTAGTGTTGTAAAAATTAAAAATTTAACAGCCTGATAACTTTTAACATTGATTAGTGGAATCGGGTATTAGTAATAGATTATTCTTCTTTGATTTATTGAAAAAAAATAAAAAATAAATATAATAAAATACTTTAAATTTTAATAAAAATCATAGAATTCTATTTATTTTCCCTCTACTTTATTTTTTAATTCGGACCCATTAGAGAATGCAAAACTTAAACTAGGCTGAGTGAAAATATTTCTTCGTTTTTTTTTTTTTACCTTCTTCTTCCGCATTGAAATTCCGCTTCGCGCAGACACAAGTGCTATGCCCTACTTCATTATTTTGTTATTTCACCCTAAGTGGCGCAGCAGACTCGAGCAGTTCTTATTGTTTTTTTTTTTATTCATTTTTAATTTTTCTCAGCGCGCTTTTAAATGTTTTAAATTGTTTCAACTGTAACTCAACAAAACTTATTTCTGACTTGGTATGAGTTCAGGCTGCGCGTAATTCAAATATACGTATGGCTGCCCTTATTCTTGAATTTGCAATCACTCCATATTTTATGCAAATAAAAGTTTTTATGCGACTTAGTTTTTATGTGACACGAGTATCTTTTAAGCACTTTCTCGATTGCCCGAGAGCTAAACACTCTTTTGGGACTAATTTGGAACTACTCGGATTGGACATAAAAAGTAGTTCGAGGTATGGGTGTCAAGTGAGTTAGCATAAAACAAAGCTTCATGAGCTAAATTTCAAACTACGGATTGTCGCCGAGACGCAACAAAATCAATTCACTTGTGAAGTGGATGTTGACAGGTGCTGAAAAATGGGTCATATACATGAATGTCGTGAAGTGAAAACAGTCGCGGTTTTTGTTGTGTGATTGATGAAAATGGCAGGTAATCTTTTAATATGGTTATAGGCTCTTTTCCACTACTTATGTGAATGTCCAGGGCTAGCTTGGATACAACGCCGGTGCTTCGGTAAACAAAGTAAGGGAAGTAGGGCAAAAGAGCCTATAGCCATACTCTTAGCTCCAACCTGTTGTTGTTGTTGTTGAAGTGATTGAGTATTTCCACTTAAATAATCTTACTTAGTGATAAGCACCGTTTTACTATCACTGTCCTCGTGTGACAATGTATTTTTTTTGTTCTTTTTTTTTTTTTTTTTTTTTTTGTTTCTAAGTCAGATCCATTAAGTGAGGTCGAAGTATAGCAGCAAATGCTTTACCTCGATGTGAGATCTCATAGCTGTAAGAAAGGCTTACCGAAGCAGCGGCGTTGTATCCAAGCCAGCCCTGGACATTCACATAAGTAGTGGAAAAGGCTTTCCTTCACCCCTTCCGCTTGGCAGCTTCTGCAGATGGGATTGAAGGGGGAGTTGAGTCTGGCTGTAGGTATGATCCCCTACTATCGAACCTGTCTAGATTTGGACTATCCGCAGCAAGCAATCAGTCAGGTGAGACCGATGGAAGAGACTTCTCAGAAGCTTCGAGAGCTTCTTTCATTATTATACATCCACCTTATCGTACATCGAAGTGATTACCACCTACCGGCGTGTGATTTCGCTCGTGAATAATAAAATTCAATAAACATTAACAATAAACCTTTTTCGTCTTCAACACTTAACTTAAGCATTAACCTTCGTAGGTCGATCAGGTTGATGTCCTGAACACGGCGGGCGTGCGATGATGTGAGTTGCAGCAGCCCTTGTAGCTTTCCCATGGTAACCATAGGCATGGTATGTGGATGTCTCGGTTGAAGGTTGAAGTTGCGCAGGTTAAAGATGCCTATGTTACAGATGCGTCTGTTTAAGATGGATCAATTGGGAGTAATCATCAACATCAGTTGAGAGTGCATCAGTTGATGATATTTCAGTTGAGAAGCGTCAGCTTTTTTTCCTTTTTCACTTCTCTCGGGAGTATAGGGCCTCAACAAGACTCGTCTTGCATTGGTTTCGTTAATCTATTTGATTCTTGACAGAGTAGGTGATTAGCCTGCCGCTACTAGTCCTAAGTGGTGGAAATGCCCACCTGTCGTTGCTGAGGAACAATGCCTTCTTACGGCTTGGAGCGCCATCTGTGCTTGGCATTTTTCTACCAGAAGGATCACACAGATAGTTGAGGACTTCGCTAAATTTCGTGTGTCTGCGCTATTACCGCTGTTTCCCGCTTTTTCTGGCTGGCGCCACTGATGCAATGTGTAACTGTGTGTTTTACTTTGTTTTGTTGTAGCAGCCACAATGCAATAATGCGCTGACTATTGTGCGGGAGTAAGGATGGAAAGGATAAGTTTTTGAGTTTAAGGAATGAGATTTTTTTTTTGGTTTTTTGTTTTTTTGTTTTGTTTTAGAAACAGGGAAAGTAGGCAAATTTGGAAAAGTGCGAGGACCGTGCTTTATGTGGGATTCGAACCCACAACCTCTGGGATGGCAGGATAGTGCACATACGCTAGGCACCAAGGCCGCAGCGTCACTTTATAACTCTATCAGCCATTCATTCTTTTATTGTAAAGCATTAAAAGCGGGCAGAATTCTATTCACCACACTCTCAGCTTAGGGTATTTGGAGTGGTCAGTACTTAGCCTTAAGCTAAGTGAATCGATCGATCAGGTACATGTTCTCAACGGAGTTATGTTACAACTTTTATTGTAACTGGTAAGTATTAGCCTATCCGCAATCCGTAGCCGTGCAATATAGTCCTCAAATATGGAAGTATGTAAGCTAATAACTAGGAAATACTCCGATTTGAAGTTAAGATCTCCTGAAAGCGTGTCTATAAGTCAAAATTTGCTAAAAAATCATAAAATTTATTTTCAAATTGCAACAACTCAAAAGCGACTTAAGGTAGTCAAATATTCGTTCTTTACAGATATTTATTAGGATTTTTTTTTTAAGAAAATTAAATGCGATCGTATTGATTTCATAGTATCTTATTATTGACATCAAATAGTATACAAAAACAGTTTCTTTTTTTGACGTGATAACGTCTTATAATTCGATTTAACAGGCTGCACGCACGAAAAAATGTGTCGTTACCTTGCTCATTACTGTTCATATGTAGTTACCTTGCTCATTAGTGTTACCTTGCTCTTTAGTGTTACCTTGCTCATTAGTGTTACCTTGCTCATTAGTGTTACCTTGCTCATATTAGTGTTACCTTGCTCTTTAGTGTTACCTTGCTCATTAGTGTTACCTTGCTCTTTAGTGTTACCTTGCTCATTAGTGTTACCTTGCTCTTTAGTGTTACCTTGCTCATTAGTGTTACCTTGCTCATTAGTGTTACCTTGCTCATTGCATTGAACGAACTGCAAAATTCTTTCACCATTCGAAAGCTACATCCTCCACGAGTAACATGGATTATACTTTATTTTGGAAATAGGGCTCGAGATATAGGTCAAAACGTGGACCCGGGTAACCTTCTAATGTGTATGTACAATATGGGTATCAAATGGAAGCTGTTGGTGAATGCTTTAGTACAGAGTATTTTCCATGCCGCTCCGTGACTAGGGTCTCGAGATAGAGACCACAACGTGGACCCTAGAATGTGTTTGTACAATATGGATATCAAATTGAAGCTGTTGGTGAATGCTTTAGTACAGAGTATTTTTCATGCCGCTCCGTGACTAGGGTCTCGAGATATAGGTCAAAACGTGGACCGGGGTAACCTTTGGCTGTGTATGTACAATATGGGTATCAAATGAAAGCTCTTGATAAGTGCTTTAATACGGGGTAATTTTCATACCTATTGATGACTAGGGTCTGGAAATATATGCCAAAACGTGGACCCGCCGTGTCTTTGCACCGAATTAAACCAAACTTTCACACATTGTTAAGGAGGTATTGAAGATGGTTTCCGTATAGTTTGGATACCTATTGGTAGACAGGGTCTCGAGATATAGGTCAAAACGTGGACCCGGGTAACCTTCGGATGTGTATGTACAATATGGGTATCAAATGGAAGCTGTTGGTGAATGCTTTTGTTCAGAGAATTTCCATTCGCTCCGTGACTAGGGTCTCGAGATAGAAACCAGAACGTGGACCCTAGAATGTGTTTGTACAATATGGATATCAAGTGAAAGCTGTTGATAAGTGCTTTAATACGGGGTAATTTTCATACCTATTGATGACTAGGGTCTCGAAATATATGCCAAAACGTGGACCCGCCGTGTCTTTGAACCGAATTAAACCAAACTTACACACATTGTTAAGTAGGTATTGAAGATAATTTCCGTATAGTTTGAATACCTATTGGTAGATAGGGTCTCAAGATATAGGTCAAAACGTGGACCCGGGTAACCTTCGGACGTGTATGTACAATATGGGTATCAAATGAAAGCTGTTGGTGAATGCTTTAGTACAGAGTATTTTTCATGCCGCTCCGTGACTGGGGTCTCGAGATATAGGTCAAAACGTGGACCCGGGTAACCTTTGGTTGTGTATGTACAATATGGGTATCAAATGAAAGCTGTTGATAAGTGCTTTAATACGGGGTAATTTGTTATGTTATGTTATGTTATGTTATGTTATGTTATGTTATGTTATGTTATGTTATGTTATGTTATGTTATGTTATGTTATGTTATGTTATGTTATGTTATGTTATGTTATGTTATGTTATGTTATGTTATGTTATGTTATGTTATGTTATGTTATGTTATGTTATGTTATGTTATGTTATGTTATGTTATGTTATGTTATGTTATGTTATGTTATGTTATGTTATGTTATGTTATGTTATGTTATGTTATGTTATGTTATGTTATGTTATGTTATGTTATGTTATGTTATGTTATGTTATGTTATGTTATGTTATGTTATGTTATGTTATGTTATGTTATGTTATGTTATGTTATGTTATGTTATGTTATGTTATGTTATATTATGTTATGTTATGTTATGTTATGTTATGTTATGTTATGTTATGTTATGTTATGTTATGTTATGTTATGTTATGTTATGTTATGTTATGTTATGTTATGTTATATTATGTTATGTTATGTTATGTTATGTTATGTTATGTTATGTTATGTTATGTTATGTTATGTTATGTTATGTTATGTTATGTTATGTTATGTTATGTTATGTTATGTTATGTTATGTTATGTTATGTTATGTTATGTTATGTTATGTTATGTTATGTTATGTTATGTTATGTTATGTTATGTTATGTTATGTTATGTTATGTTATGTTATGTTATGTTATGTTATGTTATGTTATGTTATGTTATGTTATGTTATGTTATGTTATGTTATGTTACGTTATGTTATGTTATGTTATGTTATGTTATGTTATGTTATGTTAAAGTATATTATGTTATGTTAATGTTACCTCATTCTCTATATCCATACAAAATATCTATCAAACAAATAAAATTAAAATTTTCTCTTGAAAAATGCAACCATTCCATCAATATTTTCTTATGACGTTATCACGTTAAACTATCGTCAGTAAACCGACTTTACAGACAACCTCTTTTTTACATATTTTTTGTAGTAGTGTGGCACCAAAGTAAGCGCCCTAAAAAATGATTGGCTCTTCAGGATACCTGAAACGAAAACGTTAAACTGATTATTATTCTGTAGGATTGCCATTCTAGCAGGTGCTACAATGGGAAAATTTTTGAATTTGAAAAATAACAAAATGACGAACTTTTAAAAAAACGTTATGTTTTTCGGGTGGAAACCAGACTGTAGTATAGAAAGTTGGGGCTGAAAAGAAACGAAAGTAGCACCTGCCAGAACTACTGATGTGTGAAATAACTGGTGAATATTTGAGATCAATCGGTTTAATAGAATTTGCTGTAGGTCGTTGACAGACCAGAAAAACATTGTTTTGAGAAAAACACGTTTAAAGATTTCGAATAGATATCTGCAGTTGCCGTGCAGTAACATAACGCACAGTTTTATAAAGGCTGATTTTTTAAGAGCTATAGGAAAGTTTTTCAAAAAAACACGTGTAAAATTCAGAAAAATGCATGACATTTTTATTTAAATCGATAGTACAGTCCATATAATTTAATGTTTGAAGATTATTTCATGCAAATGTTGACCGCGACTGCGCTTCAAATGGTCCATCCGCTCAGTCCACATATAAATGCTTCAATGTGGTCTTCCAATGCGTTAATTGAAGCAGGCTTGTCTGAACAGACATGAGCTTTTATAAAGCCCCACAAAAAAGAATCTAAAGACGTTATATCGCACGATCTGGGTGGCCAATTGACAGGTCCCAGACGTGAAATAAAATGTTTACCGAAATCGCCTCTCAACAAGTCCATTGTTACGCGTGCTGTGTGGCATGTGGCGCCGTCTTGCTGAAACCACATGTCATGCAAGTTAAGCTCTTGCATTTTGGGCAAAAAAAGTTGGTAGCGCTCACCATTCACAGTTACGTTACGATTCACAGCATCTTTGAAGAAGTAGCTTCCAATGATACCTCCAGCCCATGAACCGCACCAAAATGTGACCTTTTCCGGATACATTGGCAGCTCTTGCAATTCTTCTGGCTGATCTTCACTCCAAAATCGACAATTCTGCTTGTTTACGTACTCATTGATCCAAAAATGAGCTTCGTCGCTGAACACAATGTTTCGATAAAAAATTGGATCTTAAACTTTCTTAACAGAAGACGCATTTTTAGCAATGATTTGCAAGCGTTGTTCGTTTGCAAGACGATTTGACGGTGAAATAAAACACGAAACGTGCGTGAGCTGTTTAAACCAACTGTTTAAAAAGATAATAGATAAAAAATCACCCGTTGGTTTTCAAGCATAAGTATTTAGTATTCAAAGTTTAAAGTGAAAAGTAATATTTTTTATGAAAAATTTACTGTTTACTCCACTAAATGGCAATAAGAAGGAAAAGCAAAGATGACAATCAAAAGTGGATGCCCTCTGACTTCTATATCTCCTGATTTTTACGCGTTACACATTACACTTTCGTACGTACCAGGACTTATAAGCATTGCAGCGCAACCCGTGTATGTGGTAGTACTAAATATTTCAGAAAAATGCACCTCCTTTATTAAAAAATAAAATGTTTTATAGTATTGTCTTTTTCTAATGCTCAGCAAAATTACCTTAAATCTCATATCGGTATTTTATCTGACTATTCCTCCTACACATATAAGTACAGCACCCATTTTAACTTTCTTTATTTCCATTACTTGCCATTAGACCGAATATTAGCTTAACATCTTTAAACTGTGCGCTCAAACTTTTCAGCCGCATTTTTATCCAAGTTAAATTGGGTTTAATGGGCAGTGAAAAAGTCAAGCACCTGGCATGTTGGCGCATGTACACCTATGCACACATACGCACACAGAAAAACGGGCAAACTTTTCCTCACTAAAGCGCGCTGAAGCACATTAACCTGCGTTGCAACAAAAAGCCTGAAAAGAGCATAGAAAAACAACGCATAAGTGAATGGCTAAGCCAAACCAAGCTAACTCAGCGATTTAAAACCCAGAGAGAAAAAAACAAAAACATTGCAATACCCACAAATAAAAGTCAACCAAATAAAATTTGTGTCTAACCCCAAACAAAATTAGCAAAAAACTTTACTCGTTTTCAAGTTCCACACACAGGCTGCAGAACCCGTAAAGTGCTGCTTTTTCGGACTATTCGGATTTCTGTGATTTTTTTGTTGTTGGTATTTTAATTGTATGGTAAATCTCTGTTCGCATACAGATGCAAGCATTGACAAAATTTTCATTGCACTTGTGACCGAATGTGCCACTTATCGCCTGCCACATATGGACCATGACGCACTCACAGCCTCGCCACTATCCTAACCAAGTTCAGCTAACACCTACAAGGTGAAGCAAGGGGAATTATATGTTTTTATTTTGCTGTAAATAATTTATTTTATGAAGCTGTAAGCTTATATTATCTAAGTTTTGAAAATGAGTACTGATATCTGGCTACTATCAGCGTTGGTGCAAGTTTCGTCTTTATATTAGGAAGATTTCTCTTTTTGAAATGCCGATTTTTGAGAGCGTGGCGTATTGATTTTGAAAGCATTAAGTGCCTGCGACTTGCTTACGTAGGTCAGCCCTTAGAATAAGTCAACAGAAACTAGTCTGGGTCCGTGAAATTGGATGATGTAAAGGGTTTTTCAATTAGCGCGGGTCGATTTTGGCGCCCTGTGGCAGCCATTTTATTTTGGTGACATCTGTCAAATCTTTTGTTTATTATTCAGTTGTTTATGCCAAATCATCATGTCAAGTTACACGATTGAACAGCACGTTCAAATGATAAAACTTTATTATCAAAATGAGTGTTCATTAACGCAAACGTTGCGCATATTGCTCCCATTTTTCGGTAGACGTGGTGGCCCTTCAAAGTCGATTCTTCAACGTTTGGTGGCCAAATTTGAGACGACCGGGTCAGTAAACAATCAGTCAACACCCGTACGTTCAAGGAACGCAAGATCAGCCGAGAACATTGCCGCGGTCCGTGAAAGCGTACAGCAGAACCCGAGGAAAGAAGAACTTGACCTTTCGCAGACTTCAACTTAGCGAATTTCGCTTCGGGACTTGGGCCTACACTCGTACAAGATCCAACTGACCCAGGAGCTCAAAGTTGATGACCATAGACAACGCCGTTTGTTCGCTGACTGGGCTTTGAATCGTTTGGAAGAGAACCCCAGTTTTGGGCGAAAAATCATCTTCAGTGACGAGGAGCGTTTTTGGATGAATGGCTGTGTTAACAAACAAAATTGCCATATATGGGGTGACACCAACCCACACGAGGCTCACCAGGTGATAATGCATCCTCAAAAAGTTACCGTTTGGTGTGGATTTTGGGCCGGCGGTCCGTACTTTTTTGAAAACGACGTTGGTGAGGCGGTCACCGTCAACAGCGAGCGCTACACAACGATGATAACCAATTTCTTATGGCCCATATTGAACCATATGGACCTAGACGACATGTGGTTCCAGCAGGACGGCGCTACGTGCCACACAGCAAACGCCACGATTGACATTCTGCATGAACGATTTGAGGGTAAGGTTATCTCTCGCAGAGGTGATGAGAATTGGCAACCAAGATCATGCGATTTGACCCCGCTAGACTTTTTCCTGCGGAGTTTCTTGAAGTCTCAGGTCTATGCAAATAAACCACAATCAACCGATGCTCTAAAGGTGAACATAACACAGGCCATCGCTCAGATTCAGCCGGATCTATGCGGAAGAGTCATTGAAAAAGGGACCACTCGGATCCGGTCCACCATAAGAAGCCGAGGCGGGCATTTAAATGAAGTCATATTCCACACTTAATGGCATATATGCGCCTTTCAAATAAAAAAATAATTTTGTCAATAACTCACACACAGCTTGTTTTATTCCATTTCAACATCTACCCGCCCTTATTAAAAAACCCTTTAGATGACCAAGCAAAAGGCGCTGAACGAAAAATGTCCGAAATGTTTCCCAAAACCACATTGAACAACATATCTGTCAATTTGAATAATTCAGTTTCGGTATTAGTAACTCATTTAACACCATTTCCTTTCATCAGTAATAGCTTGCGTGCCTCAATTGTCGTCTTCAACGAAGAATGGCCTAATCGCATATTTGAGGTAAACAGCGTCCGATAAATGACTTTTTGTTGCTGGAGTAGGTTTCACGAAGTATACAAGGAAGGCCGGCTGATCGCTCATAATTAATTTCTCGCAAAAATGCGACAACTCGTTATACAGCTGCCGCACCCCTAACCGTACACTAACCAGTCTGGCGGCACCTGAAATTGGCACAGAAGCATCTCTTAATCCTTGATCAAAATTTTGAGAAAGAGCTGCCGAGAAATGACTAGCCGAGTTATCTGTTTTCACATTGACCTTGATGGTTATTCCTCGGCGCTATCCCCGTACAACTTGTATATTTTCGTATTACCGGTTTGTTCGAGGCTGTGGAGTTGCTTCAAGAACTACCACCGGACTTCGTCTTCCGTAGTTCACATTCAGTAAAACGTACTGATAAATAACACAGAATTCACTTTAAGACACCAACTAATCCAATTGGAAAAAGTGGTAGCCATGCATAGTAGTTAAACTTCGAATGGATTCAGCGCAACCACATCACATTTTTTTAAGTGGCTTCAAGTTTCAACTTTTTTGATCAAAAACCATTTAGGTTTACTTGGAATATTATGTTTAAGGATGCACCAGTTGTAAAAAGGCAATCATACAAATTGCCATGGTACATAAAAATTGCCGTGATTTAAAAAAATTAAAAAATCTATATCACAATAAATTTATTCAGACCAATAGCCTGTCCTCTTACTATAAATACCAGCATTGTACGGAAATAATTCACCTGTTTGGATAGGCTCCTTTTCAGAACTTACATAGCTAATTTTGAATCAAGAATCAAGTTCAACCCTAAGGCGTTTTGGAATTTCATAAAGTCGAAAAGTTGAGCTCATTTATTCCCTCATCTGTTTTTTATATAACAAATTTGCAAGCAAATTGTGATCATTTATTCCCTCATCTGTTTTTAATAACAAATTTCCAGTGCTGCTGCTAATCTGTTCGCAGACTCAAGTCCAATTTTGTGTGTGTCGATGATGTTTCTCATTTCGAATTTTCAGCTGATATTCATTCTAAGCTTGATTGTAGCCCAATTTCCATTTCAGTTGACGATATCTCCTTTGCTACATTCATACTACATAGAAGCATTCATTCTTAGGTAGAAGTTGACGGTATTTCGTCCCTTTTGTTAAAATGCTGCCATGCGCTAGTTGTATAGGGTTGTTCAATAGGTGCGCTTCAACTTTTTTCCGATAGGGAGGCGAACGACGCAACATTTTTTATTTTTTGCTTGGCATTTGTAAACTTCATTAGTATACATTTCATCATGGAACGCTGCACACTTGAGCAACGATTGCAAATCGTGCAAATTTTTTATGAAAATAATCGTTCTGTTGCTGCTACTTTAAGAGCATTACGGCCATTTTACGGTCCATTTAACAAGCCGTCCCGTTTTGGGGTTATGTGAAGTCATTGGTCTACAGTAACAAGCCGGTGACGATTTGTGAGCTCGAGCCAATATTGAACGCGAAATTGCTGGAATTTCGTCCGATTTATGCAAGAGAAATCGAATTTCATACTTAAATGTATATGTTCAAACTCGATAATAAAAAAAAAATTAGTTAAAAAAGTCAAACCGTTTGTGTTTTATTCAAAAAAGTTCAAAAGTTGAAGAGCTCTTACTGAAAAACCCTATACTTCGTTTTGTCCTAGTTCACCACCAGACCCATATGCTTTGCCTCTTTATCCAGTTTGGAGAAGGCAGAACTAACAGCGCGGTTGTTAAGGTCGATGATGTCAATATCATCGGCATACGCCAACCATTGTACGCTCTTATAAAAAATTGTGCCTGAGTGATTAAGCTCTGCGGCTCGTACGATGCTCTCCAACATCAGGTTAAAGAAGTCACACGACAGTGAAGCACCCTGTCTGAAACCTCGTTTGGTATCAAACGGCTCGGAGAGGTCCTTCCCAATTCTGACGGCGCTGCTGGTGTTGAGCAACGTCATCTTGCAAAGCCGTATTAGTGTTTTGGGGATACCAAATTCAGACATCGCGGCATACAGATAACTCCTCTTCGTACTGTCGAATGCAGATTTGAAATCGACGAAAAGATGGTGTGTGTCGATTCTCCTTTCGTGGGTCTTTTCCAAGATTTGGCGTATTGTAAATATTTGGTCGATGGTAGACTCTCCAGGTCTAAAGCCACATCTCCAACATTACATTATTGAAATCTAACAGTGATCACCAGTTCGAAAAACATAGTTTTGAGGAAAACTCATTTTTGCTATCGGAGCGCCCGAGCGCCCTTTGATAGTTGTTGAATAACTCAAAAATTATTTATCAGATTCACTACAAATATTCACACTATATTTTTAAGATATTATACTTTAAGAAAATGTGAAAAGCAAATCCAATTTTTTTTTTAATTCTTACTACCCGTAAGCTCATGAAACTATGGATCTAGCTAGTAGTGCAAAAACTGTAGCCTGTCGGCATTTTCACTTTGCTAGGCGTGCCGTCTATCCATACAGGGCTGTCCTGTAGGTTTAAGCAAATGTTTACTCGAGACACTCGACAGAGGACCAGGTAGATACTATGAAGCAATTTTTTCGAATAGAAAATATCAAATATTTCAGCAATATTTCTCAAAAAAATATTACAAACCGCGCCAAAACTGAGCTGAACTTTTAAGGCCGAGCATGGCCAAACCCAGAGGTAAAGTCACAGTTCAGTCTTACTCCAATATTGCTCAATAACGCTAATAGCACGTCACCTTAATCGGCGATTTTTTCTAATGATTACCCCTATATTTTTTTTTTTTGGTACAACGTTCCTTGCTGTTGTTTTTGCACCGTCCCATGAGATGTCAGCATCTGCTAGTTCGCGCAGCATCGACGTTCTCCAAGTGTTTTTGGTCGACCGCGACCTCCGCTCCCTTGCGGGTTCCAGTTCAGTGCCCTTCTCGTGATGCAATCTGCTGGTTTTCTCAATGTGAGAACTATCCACCGCCACTTTCTTCTTTTGATTTGCCTAAGGATGGATTCCTGGTTCGTTAATCTCCACAATGCGTCGCTACTGATGGTGTTTGGCCAAAATATTCTGCAGATGCTGCGGAGGCATTTGTTGACGAAAGATTGTAGCCTTTGTGTGCTGGTGTTAAAGACCAGCCATGTTTCGCTTCTTTACGACAATACGAATTTCACGCATGAGCCGATTAGTATAGTGCGCCTGGAGATTTGCGAGTTCCCCTTTACTGTATGCATTCGCCCAAATGTCGTCCTTGCTTTGTTTAGCTTGCAGTTGACATCTTCATCTGCTCCACCAACTGCCGTGGTGATGAAACCGAGATAGCAGAAGCTTTCAACGAATTCCACCGGGACCGTCAACCAATATCTGCCTTGCGTTATTGTGGTTAACTCTCATGACATTGGTCTGTGCGATGTTGACCTCTAGTCCGACAGTGCGTGCCAGCGCGACTAGTTTGTCCGCCTTTACTTGCATGTCAGAGAGTTTGTGAGAAAGGAGGCAGATATCATCGGCGAAGTCCAGGTTCTCAAGATGCCAGTTCAGAGTTCTCATAGAGGGCTTTGATGAGGCGGATTATCTTAGCGGGAACTCCTTTTCTACTCAGTTCCAGCCGTATTGCGTCTGGCTTGATAGTGTCGAACGCCTTCTTAAAGTCTACGAACAGCAAGTAGAGCGGTGAGCGCCACTCAACTGATTGTTTTACTATAGTGAGGGCGGAAGTCAGCTTGCTCTCTTAAGGAGCGTTCGATAACTTTGAACCTGCTTTGTATGATCACGGCTACAATTTTGTAGATGGTGTTAAGTGGAGTTCTTCCTCATCAGTTTCCGCAGTCACGTAGGTCGCCCTTCTTGGACAGCTTCACTATGATGCCTTTTGTCCAGGACGGCGGCAGCTTTTCATTGCTGTCGACGGTGGTGATGTGGGGATGAAGAATTTCCGCTGATATTTGCGGGTCAGCAGTCATTAGTTCAGGCTGAATACCATCTTCGCCCGCCGTTTTGTTGAGCTTCTTAATTGCATCCTTGATCTCCGTTAGGCGGGAACAGGATGTTGTTAATTTGTTGCTAGTAGTTGTTGTACTGCCCACTTCAAAGCTAAGTATACTGCTAAGAGCAATGTTGCTAGTTGCTTCAAAGTGTTCTTTACATCTGCGGATCTAGTCATCAGTGGAAGTCAGCAAAACACCATTCAGATCTCTGATCGGCTGATTGCTGTTACTCCGCTGGTTGGTTAGGTGGAAAGCTATGTGGTACAGCTATCTCATGTTATTGCACCTATTATCTTCTTATAATTTTTCTCCATTTTACAACAAAGGAAATTTCGTATATATAAAGTGGCAAAAACCAATTATGTATATTAATATTCAAATAAAAAAATGAATGCCTTCCAATATCTTCACGCTTTTTGCACAACCTTCTAGTTTACTACGTAGACAATTCAACTAGGCGGTTGGCCAGCCAGTCGCCTGCTTATCATTAATGCAATCATCAAGTTTTGCCTTCAATTCGAACACAAGCGCACATTCGCACACACACACACACATCGCTAGACAACCAACAAACATATGAGATTACTTCAAATGCTTTTAAATTTCTTGTTGGTATTAATTTCGTCTGCCACTCGGATTAATTCAGTGCGACTAGGTGCTGCAGGCTGTCTCATTGACGTCTGTCTGCGGTCTGGGTCACACTTCACCTGTGAAGCTCTGGCTTTTGTAATGGCGCACGGCTGCAATTAGCAAATTGCCTAAAAATAGACGCAAAGTGAGAATGATAATTTAAAGCAGTTATTTGCTTGCTGCCCGTCGGTCTGGTTACAGTTGGGCATTTCATTTTTCTAATTTATTCACGCCTCTGCTTGCACGCACTTAATAATGTGATTATTATAAATTATTTGCGAAATAAATCTTAACCGCTTAAAATTGTTTATATTTATTTATTTAATCTAAACCTTAGTCATAAAAAAATTTTGCTCGCTACTAAAAATAATAAATATCGTCTAACCGGTTTTGCATTATTCTCTTTCTCATGGCTCATAAATTTTGTGAGTTTGAAATTTTTTTTATCATACGTAAATTTTATATTGTCCTGCACTCGAGTGGGCGTTTGCGTTTTGTTGCTACTTTTGTGGTGTAATTGCCTGTCATTGGGTGGTAAGCCGTGCATATATCATTAGGTATCAGTGCAAACATTGTGACAACATCGGCTAAAATAGTTTACGCCAAAGGTGGCGAGACGACCACAATAAAATGGCCGCGTTTGATGTATTGCGGTTGATGCGGCAATAAATTTCACATAACTCTTCTTTCACTTGTCCTTTTGCGGCTTTCGGGTGGACTTAGTACAGCTCGATGGAGGTTTGAGTGCGATTCGGTTCAAAGTTATGCATTCGATTATGTAGTCGCACAAATTTTGTGAAATAAAAGATGAACATGCAAAGTAAGCTTATCCGAAGCGCCGCCAAACGAACACATAAGCATGTTTTTACATACACAAAACAAAACACAATTTCAACGAAACCGGAGCAGAATGTTAGAGGCTGCATAGGCTTGTGTCGTATTTATTTACTTGTTTATAAAGAGTGTTCCATTAGGACCGCGTACTTTGAAATTTAAAAAGTATGTTGGTTTGGTTGATCTGACTGGCTGAAAGCCATCACATAGACTTATTGGATCTTAGCGGTACCAGGTGGAGCTTGACCCTTACGTTTCTTCGTAGTCGACTTCTTGTAATAAGCCTTCATACTTTGCGAATCTAAATAAGCGCAGAAGCTCAAACCTCAATGTTGTAGAGCTCTTAAACATTTCATTTGGGTTCTAGTTAATACAGGGCAAGAACATAGAAGGTGTTCTACAGTTTTCCTCTCTTCTATTTCATTGCAAAATCCGTGTGCCGCTAACAAATTGTGGCCTGTCAGTATACCTACGACACTTTTGCTGTCCTTTCTAGACAGGGCTTGTACGAACCTCGCGTATTTCTCTGCATTCTGTGTACACATAACTACAATGTCCTTAAGTACCCAATGGATGTGTAACCGTCTGTCTGCGGCTAGTCTCTCTATCACTTTCCTGGTCCTAAGAACGAATGAAGAAATTACATATGAGTTCATTGCCTTTATTGCCGCTTGACTGTCAACGTATATAACTATTTATGTTGGAATTGATCGACGTCCTTGCTAGTGCTATTTTTGCAGTCTTTCCTACCGCAAAGACTTCTGCTTGAAAAATACTCCAGTGGTCAAGGAGCTTAATTGGCAGTCTGATGTCAAGCTCTGCGCAATAAATCCCTGCACCTACTACGTCCATCATTTTCGAGCCGTTAGTAAATATATTAAGCGTATTGGGGCTAGATTTCATACCTCTTTTCCAGCCCTCTTCTTCTATAGTTGTTCGGAATCTCTTCACCTCTGTATTGGTCCGATAACTCATACCTACTGAGCTATGTGCGAATAATTTACAAGTAAATTCCGTTGCGTTTAGTCTTGCGGCAGATCTAGCTGCTAGACCTTCTGCCATGCCGACAATGACAATCGGTGGTACCTGTAAGTTGAGTATTCTTTCAAGTAGGAATCGTTTTAATTGCCTACGTCGTGCTGAGTGCACCAAGATGTTGAAATACTTTCCATAGGTGTTTTGTGTGTCGCTTTTCTCAATGCGGTCCTCCCCACTAGAACACCATGGAGTAATATTGGCTTTTCTACAGCTGAGTAACACCAATACATTACTGAAGGAGATAGACCAAATGTAACTCCCAACATTCTTTTACATGCATATAATGCGTTACTAAGCTGCTTCTTCCTCTTCAATATATTGTGCTTCCATGATAGTTTGCTATCCAAAATTACCTCAAGGTACTTTCCGTGGTCTTTAAGAGTCAGTTCTACGCCGTTTAACTTAGGGGGTGCCAATTCTGGATTTTGTACCTTCTAGTAAAAAGTATCAAATCTGTTTTATCGCCGGAGTTGCCCATTGATGCACTGTTGCGAGTGTATTATTGATTATGTCGCTCACGGTATCTAGGTATTTGCCTGTCCTACTACGGCTGCATATGCTATTAGTTTAGATGTCGTGCTTTCAAATTTCGTTAAGGCTCATGCGAGTAACCAGAGAAGTGGCGATAGAACGCGACTTTGTGGCGTACCGTCACATGCTAGTTTAGTGAGTTTAGCTTCGTTCCATTCCACACGTATTATTCTACAACCTAAAAGGCTCTACATTTGATGTATCTACTTGTGTTCCTCGACACATTGTTGAATGCACCACACATGTCTAGAAATACAGCTAAAGCTTATTCCTTGTACTCTAGAGCTTTATCTATAACTAACACTAGTGAGTGTAATGCAGTCTATGTGGATCTATCCTTGGTATATGCGTGTCGTACCTTAGACATAAAGTCTGACATTCTATTTTCTCTAGTGTGGGCGTCGAGGATTTTCTCAAGCGTTATCAGGAGGAATGAGGCAAGCTGATTGGACTATATTCCTTTGAGAGTACGGGTTGCTCTTACCTGCGGTATAAACTCAACCCTTGCTTCTCTCCAGAGTACTAGGACATAGTTAAACCTCATATCGCTTCTAGCAATTGTACCAACAGATTGCCCATCCTTTGGAGCATGGCTGGAAAAATTTAAGAAGTAGTTCTAATCAGTTTTTTTTTAAATAAAAAAATGCAGATATGGATGTTAGGCACAAATAAGCCACAACTAAGCTCCAGTATTCAGCTGGAACAACATCAAGATGCGCACCAGAAATAGGAAGAGGAGCTCGGCCAAACCCCTAGCAGAAGTGTACGTGCAAATTATAAATTGAAGTCCAAAATAAACAAGACTGAACTACAATAGAAACCACAGAAGCTTGTTTTTGGATAACTTCGAGTTTATTTATTCAAAATAGTCTTCTCTGGCCTCGATACATTGTTTTGCGCGATCTAAAGGCTTTTCGAAAGAGTGTTTCAGGTCATTGACCGGAATGTCCTTCACGATGTCGGTACAAGTCTTTTGGATGCCTTCGGACGCAAAACGTTTTCCTTTCATGGCCAAATGAAAATTTCCGAATGGGTAGAAGTCACAGGGAGCCATATCTGGCAAATACGGAAAGTGATTGATGGTTAAAATGCAATTTCTAGTCAAAAAATCAGTCAAAAGAGTGGATCGATGAGATGGTG
>JAYXIM010008661.1:0-11239 GCA_037575425.1 Anastrepha fraterculus | reverse complement strand
CAATTTCGATGAAGTTTTCGATGATTACTGGTTTTTAGCGCCCCGTTGTTCATTGTCATTTACGTACTCACAACCATCTCTGAAACGTGTAAACCACTCATGAGCTCTGTCAAGAGATAGACAATCATCGTCATAAGCTTTCTTCATCAATTCAAATGTTTCGGTAGACGTTTTACCAACAAAATTTGACTTAGCTCTTTGATCGAAACTCATTTTTGTACCGATGGCACAAGCAGACTGACACTTTAGACGCAATAACTTCGCTTCCACTGAGTTGCATGTAACCAAGCTTTCACTGGAAGTCAGCTGGGGAAGTAACTTCTAATGCACTAACTCATTAAGAAGATGGCGCCATCAAAACATTTTTAAGACGCCAGTCTTGTTTAATTTGGGCTTTTCCTGTAAGAACAAAGACGGCGATCTGGTGATTGACATCCAGAGCATGCTTTAATTATGGAGGGACACTTATCGAACCAGTTTAATAGTGATACCGCAATCGTTGACGACGGAATTGATGTTCCGCTCCACGACCATGACGAGGTGAGAATAGCGGTAAAGCGGCTAAAGAACAACAAAGCCGCGGGCGCCGACGGACTGCCGGCTGAGCTATTCAAACATGGCGGCGAGGAGCTGGTAAGGTGTATGCATCAGCTCCTATGCAAAATATGGTCGGATGAAAGCATGCCTGCCGATTGGAATTTAAGTGTGCTCTGCCCAGTCCATAAGAAGGGCGATCCTGCAATCTGTGCCAATTACCTCGGGATTAGTCTTCTAAATATCGCCTATAAGGTTTTAGCGAGCGTATTGTGTGAAAGGCTGAAGCCCACCGTCAACCAACTGATTGGACCTTATCAGTGTGGCTTTAGACCTGGAAAGTCTACCATCGACCAAATATTTACAATACGCCAAGTCTTGGAAAAGACCCACGAAAGGAGAATCGACACACACTATCTTTTCGTCGATTTCAAAGCTGCATTCGACAGTACGGAAAGGAGTTACTTGTTTACCGCGATGTCTGAATTTGGTATCCCCACAAAACTAATACAGCTTTGCAAGATGACGTTGCTCAACACCAGCAGCGCCGTCAGAATTGGGAAGGACCTCTCCGAGCCGTTTGATACCAAACGAGGTTTCAGACAGGGGGACTTCTTTAACCTGATGTTGGAGAGCATCGTACGAGACGCAGAACTTAATCGCTCAGGCACAATTTTTTATAAGAGCGTACAATTGCTGGCGTATGCCGATGATATTGACATCATCGGGCTTAAGTTCAGCTGTTAGTTCTGCCTTTTGCAAACTGGATAAAGAGGCAAAGCGAATGGGTCTGGTGGTGTACGAGGACAAAACGAAGTACCTCCTGTCTTCAAACAAACAGTCGGCGCACTCGCGTATCAGCACTCACGTCAGTCTTGATTGTTATAATTTCGAGGTTGTAAAGGGATTCGTTTAGTTAGGAACCAGCATTTACACCGATAACAATCTCAGCCTTGAAACACAACGTAGAATCTTTCTTGCCAACAAGTGCTACTTTGGACTAAGTAGGCATATGAGTAGTAAAGTCCTCTCTCGACGAACGAAACTAGCACTCTACAAGGGTCTCATCATGTCCGCCCTAACGTATGGCGCAGAAGCTTGGACGATGACAACATCCGATGAAGCGACGCCTTGAGTGTTTGAGAAAAAGATTCTGCGTAAGATTTTTGGACCTTTGCACGTTGGCAACGGCGAATATCGCAGACGATGGAACGATAATCTGTATGAGCTTTACAACGACATAGACATAGCACAGCGAATAAAGATCCAGCGGCTACGTTGGCTGGGTCATGTCGTCCGAATGGATGCAAACGCCCCGGCTTTGAAAGTATTCGATGCGGTACCAGTTGATGGTAGCAGAGAAAGAGGAAGGCCTCCTCTGCGTTGGAAAGATCAGGTGCAGAAGGACTTGGCTTCATTGTGTCCAAATGGCGCCGGATATCACGAGAAAGAAACGACTGGCGCTTTGTTGAACTCAGCCGAAATCACGTAAGCGGTTATCGCGCCAATTAAGAAGAAGAAGAAGAGTATATTATAGTAAAGTACGTATTTTTGTAGCTGCTCATGGCATTTTATTGCTCACTATAAATAAATATAGCCGATAGATAGAGAGAAGTTTGCTTTTATATTCCAGCGCAATAAGGAACTCCACCCAGAAATTTAATTTGCTTGTGGTCGCTGAAAATAATTCCCAATTGATGCGCACATTTCCCACCGCATAAAACACTGAAGCCACTTAAACAGAATTTTTAAATTCTATCGGAATATGTTTGTCTCTTTCCCCAAAGCAATCAAAAGTTTTGTCTATGATGACGAGGGAAATTGGGTCTCATCTTTAACACTCACTGTCGCTTCTTGTTGCACTGATTAAAGGGGAAGTCCTTGGATTTTAATTAGTATCCATACACTCGCACTAGCTGCATATCTACTCCCTTCTCCCTTCACCACTTAGTATAAAGCACATTTGTGCTTGCTGTCCCAGGTGTACTTTGGCAAAAAAAAATCAATATATACATACAAATGTAATCAAAATTTTCTTATCCCAACACATTTTATTTAAAGTTCAGCTGCTATTTTGTAACTATAAAGTCAAGAATGAAGTAGCAAAAGTTTGGACTTAATGTAGTCGGTAAGCACTTTCAAAGTTATTTTTACGAGTAGGTACTTGTACATATGTGCGTCTGTACATACACACGGATATACACAACTGTGTGTAAACGCACGTAGGTGCAAGCCGAGTGACTACTACTCCTTCTTTAATAGACTTGACGCTATTAGCCTCGTCGTTGACATGGCCATGTCGTGGTTGTAAGTACGTACCTTTTGTTGTTATTTTGTTGTAATATCACGACCCATGTTAACTTCATTTACCTTCTGCGCATTGCCTTTTACTTGGTCGTGATTTTACCGCAAGGACAAAATACAACTTAGAGTTATAGTAATACATATACACACTTACACACATACATACACAAAGACGCCTGACACAAACACCAGGAGCTGTAATGAAATTTACTATGTATTACCAATTTCTTTTTTCACTTTTCACTTTTCACTTAGCTCTCACTCAGCGGCATGTTGCACGTGCATACAAACGTACAATAGTTTTTTTTTTTGCTTGTGGTAGCTGTGGCTCGTTGTTTCTATGGTTTTTATTTAACGTGGGGATAAAGTTTCACCGCAGGCCTGATACACTACAGTGAAGGCCAAAAAAAAAATTTAAAAAAAATAAAAGTGTGTGAAAAACTGCCACGCTGACATCTACAACACGAATGGCATAGAAGGCAAACCCAAAAGGCATGAAAACGAAAAAAAAGTGTTGTGGTTGCCAACAGCCGCAGCATACGCTGCCAACCAAGACTGATGGGCACTTTGACATCTGAAAACGCGCATTTAAATAATAGTAAACGGTGGCACTTTTGAAAGCGTCCAGTATCAGGCGGGCCGTGTTAGATGTCTGTAACAGGTGCGACCAGGAAATTGAGTGTGACGCCTGTTGCGATGCAATGCCGTGCTTCTATTTTTTTTTTTTTGTTTTTGTTGTATTTGGCGTTATTCCGAAGCCAAAGCTGTTTGCTATTACTAACTGGCGGTGAAGCGTCAATCCTTGTTTTACCATAAACTGGGAACACTTATCTTTGTCTGCTACTAGATGGGCTTAGCTATTTTAATCTTATGCTTAGGAACTGCTTATTCTCATTACTGTTTTTTAAAAAAAAAATTATTTTAGCAGATTCTGAGCATTTCTTTTATTCATTATTTGAAGTATTTAATATGAGATGGCTGGAAGATCTAGCACACGTAAATTTAAGGATTTTTTTATTAATCGGGCTTTACTTTTTTTTTTAAGTTCAGGCCTCTACTCCTTAGGGTATGGTCTAATTGCACCTACCGTTATTATACGGGCTGATCTTTGTATACTGAAGAACTTGCAGAGAAACAGACTACAATGAAAAATAGCGAAAATGCCTTTATTCCATACAGGCTCGAGCAGCTGTTACAGAATTAATTTGAGGACCCTTTAATTTTAGGCTGTGTTTTCAATCCAAACACACTTTATTGGCAAATATGGTGTCCCAGTATTTTTTCCACATTTAGTAGTTTTAAGGATTTTTCCTGGTAGTAACAAAAAACGAAGGATTCTGTATTTTTATATCCCTAATATCTCGAGGTTGTTGTTCCTACTGGAGCAGCTTTTATTTTTCGCTTGTCATTTGTAAACTTCATTAGTATACATTTCATCATGGAACGCTACACACTTGAGCAACGATTGCAAATCGTGCACATTTTTAACACACTTTTATTAGGTCGGGTTGTATGTATGTATGTATGTATGTATGTATGTATGTATGTATGTATGTATGTATGTATGTATGTATGTATGTATGTAACGGAATCTTTGAGCTTAATTTTCACTGGCTTCTAAACATCTGATCGACTTGAAATTTTGCACACCTATCACGGACCGATGACAATGCAATAATTTGATAAAAGTTTTCCATTATCCTTATTGGGATTGCCAGGATTAATATTTTCTATTTTTACCTGTGGGCAAAAATTAAGGTGAATTTGAATCTTTGAATCTTTTTTTTAACACACTTTTATTAGGTCGGGTTGTATGTATGTATGTATGTATGTATGTATGTATGTATGTATGTATGTATGTATGTATGTATGTAACGGAATCTTTGAGCTTAATTTTCACTGGCTTCTAAACATCTGATCGACTTGAAATTTTGCACACCTATCACGGACCGATGACAATGCAATAATTTGATAAAAGTTTTCCATTATCCTTATTGGGATTGCCAGGATTAATATTTTCTATTTTTACCTGTGGGCAAAAATTAAGGTGAATTTGAATCTTTGAATCTTTTTTTTAACACACTTTTATTAGGTCGGGTTGTATGTATGTATGTATGTATGTATGTATGTATGTATGTATGTATGTATGTATGTATGTAACGGAATCTTTGAGCTTAATTTTCACTGGCTTCTAAACATCTGATCGACTTGAAATTTTGCACACCTATCACGGACCGATGACAATGCAATAATTTGATAAAAGTTTTCCATTATCCTTATTGGGATTGCCAGGATTAATATTTTCTATTTTTACCTGTGGGCAAAAATTAAGGTGAATTTGAATCTTTGAATCTTTTTTTTAACACACTTTTATTAGGTCGGGTTGTATGTATGTATGTATGTATGTATGTATGTATGTATGTACATATGTATGTATGTATGTATGTAACGGAATCTTTGAGCTTAATTTTCACTGGCTTCTAAACATCTGATCGACTTGAAATTTTGCACACCTATCAAGGACCGATGACAATGCAATAATTTGATAAAAGTTTTCCATTATCCTTATTAGGATTGCCAGGATTAATATTTTCTTTTTTTACCTGTGGGCAAAAAGTAAGGTGAATTTGGTTGTAAAATGAAAAATCTTTTTTCATTCTTGTAAATCAGTTTCTCAGGCTCCCTCCACGAAATAAGTTCTTCATCCCGATTACTTCTTTATCACGGCCGATAACTGCATAGCTTTAGACTCACAGTCGATAAGAAAGGAATTAAATATAACAGGAATATATCGAATCATTTATTCACTAACTGCAATGATAACAATAATTTTCATTCATAATAAACAAAAAATAGTTTAAAGAAACTAAAAAACACGATTTTTTGCTAATCGAACTAAAAAGTAGAAAATAAAAAATAGTTTAAAAAAACTAAAAAACACGCTTTTATTGCTAATCGAACTAAAAAGTAGAAAATAAATTTTAATGACAAAGAGACCTATAATGAAGTAATAGCAAATCGAACGATCAGTCATAGTCAACTACCTCAGAACAGAATTATAACAAAAATTAAGATACAAATAGAGTAATTCAAATTAGAGTTAAAAGCGTGGGATGCTTGATGTAGTAAATATTACAATCATTCTATTGGCAACTACCTATGTACAGAGGGTTATGAAAGTGAAGCAAAATGCATCCCACGCTTTTAACTCTAATTTGAATTACTCTATTTGTATCTTAATTTTTGTTATAATTCTGTTCTGAGGTAGTTGACTATGACTGATCGTTCGATTTGCTATTACTTCATTATAGGTCTCTTTGTCATTAAAATTTATTTTCTACTTTTTAGTTCGATTAGCAATAAAAGCGTGTTTTTTAGTTTTTTTAAACTATTTTTTATTTATGAAAATAATCGTTCTGTTGCTGCTACTTTAAGAGCATTACGGCCATTTTACGGTCCATTAACAAGCCGTTCCGTTTTGGGGTTATGTGAAGTCATTGGTCTACAGTAACAAGCCGGCGACGATTTGTGAGCTCAGAGCCAATATTGAACGCGAAATTGTTGGAATTTCGGCCGATTTATGCAAAAGAGTGGTCGAAAATTGGGTTCAACGATTGGACTTCGTAAAACGTGCACGCGGTGGTCATGCAAAAGAAATCGAATTTCATATTTAAATGTATATGTTCAAATTCGATAATAAAAAAAAAATTAGTTAAAAAAGTCAAACCGTTTGTGTTTTATTCAAAAAAGCATTTTTAAGCATCGCGAATTGATTTAAATTTTATTGATGATTCAAATCAGACCCTTTAACTAAAATTAAAAAAGTGAACATCCACGCAAAACATATTTTATTTAATAATCTTTGAAAACAGATAACTCGAAAAAGGCAGAGAATTGATAAATATATCACATAACAAAATTCTGAAATGACCGAAGTAATGTCCATAATCATTTTTCGGCGCCCGTCATGTATCTACGGCAGCTAAAGGGTTTTCCAATAACAGATGTTATTGGTGAATGGATTGCGCTATGGAGAGACGATTAACGATTTTTTATGGCCGGAATTGTATAGTACTGATCTGGATAACGTTTATTTTCAACAAGACGGCGCTACGTGCCACACAAGCAACGAAACCATTGATTTTTTACGGGAAACGTTTCCGGTCGTGTTATCTCTCGAAGAGTTGATCACAATTGGCCACCGAGATCTTGTGATTTAACACCTTGTGACTTTTTTCTTTGGGGCCGTGAAAGAGAAGGTCTACGCCAACAGCCCAGGGTCGATTCAAGACCTCAAAGATGGAATTCGTGAGGCTATCGCGGACATAGGGCAGCCACTTTGTAATTCGGTTAAATTTATTGAACTAAAAATTTGCCATATTATCCCATCTTTTAGCTATATTTCAAGAATTAGTATTAGTAAAAATATTTATTTGGAAAAGAGCAACAGCTGATCTCCGGGTGCTCCTCTCATAAGAAGCGTTTTGCGGTGACCACTATATCTCTGAATTGGATCCTCTGAAATTAAAAAACCAAACAGACTTCGTTAAAGTAATGTTAAATCTAGTAATTAATCGAACGAATAACCAAAATATTTTTTTTGACACAATGGCGGTTTCTCAAAAAAAAACGAATTTTGACCAAAATTTCGACATTAATTATTTATAAAAAAATAAAAAATCGGTGAGAAAAAATCTTGGATTAATTACTAAAAAATATATTTAAGAAGCTCGTGTCTTAGACTTATAGGTTTAGCCATTTTCGAGTAATGTTGGTCGCCGATTTTGAAAACACCATTTTGAGAAAAAGCTCTACTGCTCCGGCCTTGTATTTACTTTCAAGCAATTTGAAACGCCTTTTCAAATTTGCGTGTAACTTCGAAAATGGCCGAAGCAATGAAAAAAATGGTAGTGGCCAATCGTCGAATCACCGTTAGAGAAGTTGCTGAGGACCTAGACATATCGATTGGCTCGTGCCATTTTATTTTGTTCAATGATTTGGGCATGAGACGGGTCGCCGCAAAATTCGTACCAAAACTGCTCAATTTTGGCCAAAAGCAGCATCGCATGAGCATTGCTAATGAGATGTTGGACTCTGTCCGCGACGACCCAAATTGGAGCCAGAGGTAGAGGGTCATAACTGGTGACGAATCGTGGGTTTATGGTTATGACGTGGAAACCAAAGCTCAATCATCTCAATGGAAGCTGCCGCACGCGCCAAGACCGAAAAAAGCGCGTCAAGTTCGGTCGTGAGTTCTTTCCACAGGGTAAAACAGTCAACAAGGAATATTACCTGCAAGTTTAGCGTAATTTACGCAAAGCAATCCGTTGCTTATATTATATAAAATCCTGTGAAAGAACAAAAATTGACTTTTGCATCAAGATAACGCCCCTGCTCACATATCGTTTCTTTGAACACACCTCGTATGCAACACTGCAGTTATTTCTTAGCATATAGTGGTTGATGCGGTCTAGATACGGCAGTCACCTAACGGTTTGCAGCGACAAAGTTTATGGATAGAGAAATAAAGAAGTTTTCGCAGTAAGAGTTTTGTATGCGAAGGCAACACAGAATTATTTTGCTATAAAATTCCTTTATACGAAAAGAGTTCCCTTTTTTTCAGTGATTTTTTAGTGTACAAAATTCAAATAACTTACAAAACTAGAACTAGCAAAGTAGCCCTATACAGGAGTGCAGTCGCTAATGCGTTAAGTACCTAGAACAAAGGTCGGCAAAGCTCGAGCAGTGCGCTCAACACAAGTATTCTAGCGCTTTAAAATCAGTCGTTGTTATGACCTTAGATAATAAGATGTGTAACTCTCTCATTTTGTGTGAGAATGCGCCCACGAACTCATTTCAATATACATCGAATTGTTGCTAAATGCAAAAAAATGAAGCCCTACAAATTTCAACATTGTCCCTGTCGAATGAATGCGAAAATTTTTTTCCGAAACATCACGTGACGCATTATTTTGTAGTCTCACGTTCGCAGTTTGACCCCAATACAAGTTGGAAATACATCTTATTTCTTTTTCATTAATTTCCATTTGCCTTAAAAGCTTTTTCATGGCAGAAATACACTCGGAGGTTTGCCATTGCCTGCCGAGGGGCGACCGCTATTAGAAAAAGTTTTTCTTTACTTTGATCTTTCACCGAGACTCGAACCTACGTTCTCTCTGAATTCCGAAAGGTAGTCACGCATCAACGGCGCTACTGCGGCGGCCGCCGTTAGTGTTTTAAAAGAGAAGACTAAACTTCAATGCCTTTAACTCTTTTTGGTTGTCGAACGAATGTTGTTGTTGTAGCAGCGTAAGCATTCCCCATGCATGTAGAGGAAAGATTGCTGGAGCGACTATCCTTTGCCGAATATAAATCCAGCTCGTTCCGGTGTCGAATGAATGCTGATCGTCTGCTAAACCAAGTCAAAGCTAGCAACGGGAATCGCACCGAATTACAATGTTGTGCTAAAAAAAAAGGGTTTAGCTTGTGCAGTTCCCCTATTTTACCCAGTGGTACGACCCATTTAAGTTTTTCCCACTAGAACAAGAGATCTGTGGTGGATTTTCTTTTGAGTCGGGTGAAAGCAATGGGATTTGATATCATTCCCATTATGAAGGAGTTAGAGTGAGCTAAGAGCCTGAGGTTGTAGGATCTTGCATATTTCTCTATTTCTTGCACAACAGTGGATATTTGGAGGTCACGGTGTATTTGCGAATTTGTAATATACCATAGTAGGGTGAGTTGGTGATCATTCTTAACGTTTTTGACTAAAACCGTTGTATAATTCCGATATTGGAGTTTGCTGCAGTGCCCCAAAGTTGAATACCATGTGTCCACACGGGTTTTAGAACTGCTGAGTGTAAGAGCAATTTGTTCTCGACAAAGACTTGGGAATGACGATTTAAAAGCCAGTGAAGTCTCTGATTTGAATACCAAGTGCTTTTCTTTTTGAGAATATATGTGTTTTCCACGTTAATTTTCTGTATACATGCAATTACTAGATATCTGGTTTCATTGCTTTAAAGAATTTCCATATCGTTGAGTTTGACCGGTGGGCAAGTGTCTCGCTTAAGAGTGAATTTGACTTGTATTGATTTTTTAACGAAGAAATTTCGATTATTGAGATAAGGCTTTATAGGTATGTAGAAGTTTATAGGGAGGATGGTTTTAATATTGTAGAGCAAACCGTCATACCATACCCTCTCAAAAGCTTGGGCAATGTCGAGGAATGCTGCTGTACAGTATCTTTTTTGTTTGAATGCATGGTGAATGCATTCAAGAATTCGTTGAACTTGTTCTATAGTGCTGTGTTCTTTTCGAAAACCGAACTGATGGTTGGGTATTATTTTTCGTTCTTCGATGAACGGAAACAGTCTTTTAAGAATAAGACATTCCATAAGTTTGGAAGTGATCGGTGGTAAGCTGATTGGACGATACGATTCAACTGAATCTGGGTTTTTGCGTGGTTTGAGGATCATTCTAATTTGAGCTACTTTCCATTGGGCGAGAAAGTTCCAGTTAGTATAATTGCATTAAATTAAAACGTTAACAGGGTAACTCCTATTTCTGGGAGCTCTTTGAGTACTTTGGCTGTAATAAGATCGTAGCCGGGAGATTTATTTGTGTTCAGATTTTTAACAGCAGATTTCACTTCAAATTTAGAGAATCTACGTATGGGTGGGTCCATTTGTTAGGTTTGTGTTAGTACAAAATTTATGTCTTTTAAGGTACCGGGTGAAGAGGCCATTGAGTGTGGGGTAAATACTCTTTTAAGTGCCAGGCAAATGTCGCTGCTCTTTCGGAGTCGCTTTTAGCCCATTCATTATTTTCCGTACGAAGGGCAGGTATCTGCAGTATAGGTATTTTTATATTTCTAGCAGCGAATACTCAGAATCTGCTGTAGCGTTAAAGTTACTGAGATAGCGATTAAATTGTGTGCTTCGTTCATTAACAAGAGCTTCATTAAGTTGCCTTGTGAGTGTACTTAAGTTTTTTTTATCTGCCGGGTAAACATTAGACGTTTGCTGCCACTTTTTGCTTGCAATCCATTTTTCTCGTAGTTTTACTTTAATACTGGGAGAAATTTGTAGTGTCTTTTTAGAAAAGAATGTCTTTTTAGAGAGTAAAGTGTTCAACAGCTTCCGCAATATCAATTTCAGTTTTTAGTGGGAGTTTTAAATTTATCGTTGATGATAGTAGATATCGTAAGTGATGCCAGTCAGTTTTGTTATTATGGAGGTAACATTGAGCGGGTGTGTCGGCAAGGAGATTATGAAGCTCACTTTTTACGGGAGAATGGAGGAGAGAGGAGAGCTCGAACCAGCTGCTGCACTTGATGTCGCCAGGTGTGATGCTTCTTACGAGTCAGGAGTTTCTTTTCAAATCCGATTGCCAATACGTT
>JAYXIM010008660.1:0-30286 GCA_037575425.1 Anastrepha fraterculus | reverse complement strand
TCGGGAAATTTTTGGAAAAAAAAACTTTTTTGTCTCTTTTGAAAAACAACTCCCCTCAGCTTTTTCTTTCTTTTCTTACTAAAGCTGAGCAGTTCCTGACCTGTGCAATAAGTAGAGTGACGTGGCCAGAATGGAATATGGGCCGCACAAACCGAGTTGAGGGAGATGTAAGGAATGTTTGTGGGGTTCTAGCATGGCATAGTCTTATAGGCAGGCTACCCTACTACGACCACTGCAGAAGTTGTAAGGACATTGAAGAAGAAGAGACTGTAGAACATTTTCTATATGTGTGCATGGTTCATAATTCTAGAAAATAGTTTTTTTTTAATAATTTCCATGAAGTAGCGAATTTAAAACTAATAACGACTGTTAGATACATTAATGCCACAGGTTGGTTCAATGGGGACAGTGCAGAGTGAGGAGGGGAGCCCCGGTGGTATCTAAATGCACCTAGATGTGTCAATTGGGAACTAATATACCTAAATAACTACATATTCAATGATGAAAATTTTCGTAAAGATTTTTTAAAGTGAAATATGTTCTGTTCTTTTTAAAGATAAACTATATTTTTTACTGAGAATTCAATGAATTTTCAAGTTATATTAAAATAAGTATCGTGAAGTAGGGCATATCTGCTCACAAATGGGGGTAGCGACAAGCAAAAGAACTTATGTAATAGCTATCGCTTCGCTAGAGCAGTATTTTGCACTTGTCAGGAATAGCCAATTTGTCTTTATTCTGTTTTAAAATTTATATTTTATAAAACTTTTACAAGCCCAAACCGAAACTTATAATTAGCTAAAATGAGTATACGGCTGTCAGGAATATCCAACCTGCACATTTAACGAACCGACGACTACTGTTCTCTTTTTTAACGTCAACCAGCGAATGTCCTCAATGCTCTCACAAGCAAACTGTCGGTGACACACTGATTTTTCGATATACGTATTTGAATATAACTCAAAAAGGAATCTCACTATGAAACTTACCGGGCTTACTGATCATAGTCTCAGCTATTAATTAAAATAATTGGGAAAAATCTGAGAGGATGTTTTTATCACAAACGGCAAAAAAAATTGTTTACCTAAATTGTTTAGGAAAAAACTAAAAACAAAAAAAAAAAAAATGTTGTATAACAATCTGTTTTTTTTTGTAAATTTAATGGTAAAAAAACTGTTTCCCAAATATGTTTGGGGAAAAAAAACAAAAATAATTTCTTTTGTAAACATTTTTCTTGTAATTTTTACGGCAAAAGAATTTTTTGCCAAAAAATTTCAGGAAAAAAATGAAAAAAGGTTTTTTTGTTTTGAACTGAAGCGCATCGAGAACTACAAAAAGTTTATGGAGATGCTGCTTTAAGTGAGACAACGTGCCGAGATTAGTTCCGTCGCGTCAAAGACGGTGATTTTAATGTTGACGACCGTCCGCGCGAAGGAAGGCCAAAAACCTTCAAAGACACTGAATTGGAGGCATTGCTCAATGAGGATTCGTGTCCAATGCAAGAAGAGCTTGCTTCAGTATTAGGAGTTACCCGCCAATCCATTTCCAAGCGATTGCATGCTTTAGTAATGATTCAGAAACAGGGGACTTGGGTTCCTTATGAGCTAAAACCAAGCGATGTTGCACCTAATTTTTTCCCTGTGAACAACTACTCCAGCGGCAAAAAAGGAAGGGTTTTCTTCATCGCATCGTGACGGGTGATGCGAAGTGGATTCATTACAGCAATCCAAAGAAAAGAAAGTCATGGGAACTGCCCGGTCATGCATGCTGCGAAGGTTATGCTACCAAGTTTGTGTTATTTATTATGAACTGTTAAAACCAAGCAAACTATCACTGGGCATCGGTATCGACTTCAGTTGATGCGATTGAGCCGAGCACTGCGCGAGAAGTGGCCGCAATACGCGAAGAGACGTAAAAAAGTGATTATACAGCATGACAACGCTCGGCCTCACGTTGCCAAACCCGTTAAAACCTACCTGGAAACACTGAAATGGGAAATCCTACCCCACCCGCCATATTCTCCAGATAGTGCATCGTTCAAATATCACCCGTTCCAATCGATGGCACATGGTCTAGCTGACCAGCTGAAGACATCAAAAAATGGCTTGATCCGTGGTTAGCCTCAAAAGATCAACAGTTTTACCGCGATGTTATACGAGATCTACCAGAAAGATGGGAAAAAGTAGTAGCCAGCGATGGGCAATAATTTCAATGATTCACTTGTAACCATATTTTCAGAATAAAGTTATATTTTTATAAAAAAAAACAACTAGAATTTGTTGCGCACCTAATAATTTTAAAAAGAATCGCATATATATGACTTCTATACCAAAATTTTCAAAATTGAATAAATAAATTTATTAAAATGCTTTCAACACTTTTTCATGTCACTTCTTATTGTACTCGAGCATACAAATTAGCCGATTTTAAGAAAAACTTACGACTATGTCCAAAATATCTACTTGGGTCCCTGGACACAGCGAAATGTTTCGATCCTTTTATTCTTGTATGTAGCTTAGGGACCGGTATGTGAGTATCCTCAAGCCAGATGCGGTCGATCCTACTTGTGAGATAACTAGACATACATATCTGGCCTAGACAGGGTGAAAACAGAACTTAGTCCTTTATCTATCTCGACCGACCTTCCATTGGTACAGTAGTTAGTGGCAAATGACGGCTTTCAACTGCCCGACTGAATGGTTTACAATTTCAACTGCATTTATAAATTTATCAATCGATTTACAAACCCGCCACCTTATACTCTTGAAATAGGTACATTTCTGATTAAAAATTAAAATTATAAATACTGTATGCAAAACTATTCTGCTTTGTATGATGGTCATTCGTAACTACCCTCGAAATTTTTTTATTGTAGAGACTTCTGCATTTCAGTAAGCTTGCGAGAGAAATACCTTTGCTGAAGAATCGCTTAATCAGTCAGTGGAATATTTATTGTATATATGTATATAAGTATATTAACTAATTGTACATACTTATATATGTTATATGGCTTATTTTCTCCATACATTTTGTTAAAGTGTTTGAGATCCGCCCCTTGGTAAAGAATATACAAATAGGATGCTAAAAACCAAACAAAAGAAAAAATAAAAATTTAGTATTGCGAAAAGTAAATTAGCTACTCCGGAAACCGCAATTTATAATAATGTTGTATGATAGGCTTAAGTTCTTATATATATATATTTTTTTTTCTTATCAATAATAATCTCCTAAAGCTAATTTCGCACTGAAGTGATTAATTTGGTACTTCTTCCCAAAAATTTCCTAATTAATTTCGGAGTCGACTTAAAATTGTAGGTCCCTCCATTTACAACATCAAGACGCACGCCACAAATAGGAGGAAGAGCTCAGCCTAACAGCTGACAGAAGTGTACGCGCCAATTATTTATTTATACATTTTTTAAAGATATGTTAAGTACAATCTGGTATCACATACATAGTTTTAAATTTCTTAAAATTTGTAGAATGTCGTTTTTGATGCTACGTAGGGAAATTGTTTCTGGCGCACTTCTGCTACTTGAGAAGCCATCTGCACGGTACTTAAATGTTTTCGTTGTCATTATATATAAGAATTATTGGTTTCTTTTCTCTCTTAAAATTTCGATTTTCAATATCCTTTCTCCTTTAACAGAGCTGTCATTAATTAAACTCTTAGTTTTTATTTTAGATTTTCCTTTGAAAAGAGTGCAAATCAGTCGAGTGTCTGCGCCAATTAACACAAATGCCGACTGAATGCATTCAAAACTTCCTTGAAATAGCTTGGTTCATGTTGTGCTACTCAGCCAGATTCGCATCAGAGTTACATCAAGCTTGGGATCAGGTGTTGGTAGAGGTCACGGCTGTGGCTGATATTTACGAGTATGTATATACAACTTCTCCCTATTTCTCTAGCACCTTTGAGTAATCTTTTCGTTTTGAGCCCTGAAAATACATTGGGCAGATATGCTCGTTACGGGAGCAGTGAAAATAAAATCGTTTAGGCGTGGCTTCTGCTACAGTGGCGAGAATTCAGAAAGTGTGGCTCTTAGCCCCACCGTGGCCCTCAGCGATTTTGAAGTACTCAGTTGATTCGCTGATATATCAGGTGTTGTGATAGCGATAGCTTCTTTACGAAGAAATGTACGTAAAACTGATATTGTGCGGGTGATATAAGAAAAAAAAAACAACGCAGTCTCCGCTTATATTATTGTTTGTTACTTTATTGCCTTCTAGCAACGCCTGATCACAGCAGCGCAAGAGTACTAAATTAGTGAATAGAAGTTTGCTGCCAAATCTCCTTGATGTTGTAGCCGATTATCGATCTGGTATTTTATTTTAGAACACGTACTATTTTTCTAAAAGCTATAGAATACCTTTTGGAAATAGCTTATTATTCTACGATACAGCTGAGCGTATAGGTATGCAATGTACATATATATAGACTACATTATGGTGAGGACTCTTTTCGTGCTTTACACTGGCTTATGCTTTGCGGTATTCCTGTGTTTATTTTTACCGAATAAAAACGAAAATATATGTAAATAAAAAAATTTTACATACAGCGTAATGTAGTGGATACAAAAATATCCAACCATCTTGATATATACAAGTCCACATTTAAACAACCCTTTTTATCTTGATTTCCACTGGTCGCTGGTCACTGCTATACCAGTGGTTGCTGCTTTTATCCTGAACATTTACCTGAATGAGGTTTTCTATGCAGATGTATGTATGTATATTAGTGTGGGAGTAATTTTTCATTGTATTTTAAACTGTTGTGCGACTAGTGCCAGAGTACAAAAAATTAATAGCTGTTTAGGTACATTTGTTTTAGGTAGCAGAAGAGGCTAAGTGGGTAAGTAGGGACTGGGAATTTTATGTATTCATTCGCACCTATACATGAATTTTTATGTGTATGTATGTGTGCACATGTTTGAGTAAATTAGTTAATTAGTTTTGTAATTAGCCGAAACAAATGAGTAGAAGAAATTTATGGCTGTGCACACTTACTTGCCATACATACGCATCAATTTCTATACACAAAGTCTGTATTCTGTATTCACAAAGTCTGCTAACTCGAGTTTAGGCGTACTCTGTCAAATGCACAATAAGCGTGATTAGTCTCATTAATATTGCATACAAGGTAATAAATCTATGAGTATCGTTATCCAGATGTTCACAACAAGCCTAAATTTGGAAAAAATTGGAGAAAAAATCGTTTTACATATTTATCGATGGAAGAGGAGTTGCCTATAGGTCTGGTCTTGAATATAACCTAAAATGAGTGCGATTGTTGGAGACTATGTTTAGCAATCAAGACTAGCTGCGCTCAGATGGTGACTAATCTGTCCGACACAATCTTAAGAAAAAAATTAGGCTTAAGAGAGGCGACTTCTTCTCGTGTGGTTTATTTAATCTAATGACGAAAATGATTGTGCGAGCTGCAGATCTAAAGTCATATAATTCAACTATTTATTTTAAAATATTACATATTAGTTTAAGGGAAAATAAATGCATTGATTTCTAGTTAGATGGTTGTAGTGATCGATATCTCGTAAAGGGTCGATCAAACAATTTAAAGTTTATTCTCGATGTCAAGGTGGTATTTCACACAAAAAATTTTGTTTTGCTGTTTTTTGTTACCTCCATTTAGTTGTGAATTACAGGGTATTAACAATGGTAGAGAAAAATTCGGTACATTTTACAGTTTTTCTATGATATGGGGAAAGAGCCCGTTGAAATTGTGAATGGTGTTCATGGTGGCGCTACTGTAACAGCTAATTACGTGCAATATTGGTTTCGTCGATTCCGTTCAGGCATTTTTTATGTTAAAGAAAATGTGGATAATGTCGATAATATCGATAAGATCAGAGAAGTAATCGAAGTTGGCTGGCATATTAGAGGTCATAGCATCGCCCATGAGCTAAAGATCGACCATAAAGCAGTTTTAAACAAAAAATAATGGCTTTGTCCGTTTATTTAAATGTTTACAACAGTTTCGAAATTGAAGATAGACCTTCATTTATTTATAGGTCCCATATTATTTCTGTTATGCTCGCATTATTTGGTTGCCTCATCAGGTGCCCTAATCAGAACATTTGCCGATGATACTGCTGCCTTAGCTGTAGATAAAGTCGCGAACAAAGCATACCTAAAGTTGCAAAATGAAATTAAATTGGTTCGAGTAACACTTAAAAACCGACGTGAACACTGTCCTTCAGTAAAGCTCAATGGCATCGAGGTCTCACACTCCAATAAACCCGAGTTTTTAGGCATTCATATGGACTCCAAACTCACTTGGAAAACTCACATCCTCACCAAGAGAAAATCTTTGTGTTTAAAACTAACTTATCTCTACTGGTTACTAAACAAAACACAGCTCTCGCACACAAGGCCATTCTCAAACTCATTTGGATATAAGGTATCCAGCCAACTCAAGTATCGAAATACTGCAGAGATTTCGAACAATAGCTCTCAGTATGGTAAAAATTGCTCACAGAGATTTCAAAATAAAAAGCACAGCAATCCGATATAAGAAGAGATTATTCTTGCTCTCTAATACTTTGGCATCATATCTAATGAGAGTAGACAGTCATCGAAAGTGTATTAAAAGAAAGTCCCCGTTCGAGTTACTCTATTGGCTTATATTGGGTAGTCGAAAAAGTCTTTTCGTATTTCTAATCAAACTTCAACTCATTTTTTTATATTTATAATGAACTTTATTAAACCAAATATGTACCATTTTGGTCGACCACCTTTTGCTATTTTTCTTCTAGAGATATTATTCCATCAGTGTAAAACTTTTATGGTTTCTCAGCGAAAAACTGCGACAAGTAATTTTCACAGGCTTCTCTTGAAGCCAACTTTACTCCATTAAGGGAGTTCTGCATTGACCGAAATAAATGGTAGTCCAATGGTTCAAGGTCAGTGCTATATGGTGGATGCATCAAAACTTCCCAGCCAAGCTCTCCCAGTTTTTGCCGAGTCATCAAAGATGTGTGTGGCCTAGCGTTGTCCTGATGGAAGACGACGCCCTTTCTGCTGATCAGTTCTGGCCGTTTTTTTCGATTGCTTGCTTCAATCTCATCAGTTGTTGACAGTAAAGTGTAGAATCAATCGTTCGAGCAGGCTGGAGCAGCTCATAGTGGATGATTCCTTTCCAAGCTCACCAAACACGCAGCATAATCTTTCGAGGCGTCAATCCTAGCTTTGCGACCATTTGTTGAGCTTCTCAACCCTTGCACCATGATCTTTTTGGAACATTATTGTCGTATTTGATTCACTTTTCGTCTCCTGTTACCATTCGCTTCAGAAATGGTTCGATTTCATTTCGTTTCAGCAAAGAATCGCAGATGTTAATTCGATCCATTAAAATTTTCACAGACAATTCATGTGGTACCCAAACATCGAGCTTGTTATTGTAACCAGCCTTTTTTAAATGGTTCAAAACCGTTTGATGATGAATGTTTAGTGCCTTGGCGATGTCATGGCAGCTTATTTGACGGTCCTGGTTAATCTTTTCCATAATTTCATCGACTTTTTCCACGATAGGTCGACCGGAGCGAGGTGCATCCTTCACATCGAAATTTCCAGAACGGAAGCGAGAGAACCGTTGTTGTAAACTTCACAAATTTCATAGGTGGCTTGTGTGGCATTCTTCCCTTTTTTATACAAAAATTTCAAAATAAAGCGAATTTCTTCATTATTTTCACTCATTTTTGAACAGCTATAACTTTTTTTCAACTTCTCCGAATTTAATTTTTTTTGGTTAAATAAAGCTTAAAATGTCACCTTTCTAACACCATATGATATGACACAATGTGATTAGTAGCACTGGAGATAGATGACTCCAACGACCAAAAGACTTTTTCGACTACCCAATATTTGTGTTGGCGGTCGCATCACTAGATGCATCCGCACTTGTTAATCATAAGAAATTTAGTTGTATCAGTTTTAATGTACAAACAAAAACAGAAAAAAAAAATCATAGAAATATTCATCATTAGCTAAAAAATTCTTAATTTCTTATTTCGTTTCAGGTAAGCGAAGTTTTTCGATAAGGCAATGAATATATCAAAAAAATGGTATGCAAGCTATTGCTGAAAATATTAATTGCCCTAATTAATATGTGATATGGGCAGCAAACAAGTAAGTATGACGTGACACTGAGAGTTCGATGGGTGCACAGGGATCCACTTACTAAAGTGGCAACTTCAGAACTTGTAACTTATTCAACTTCGACGTTGCCACAAATGCAGAATTTTCGCAATTATTTGACCAAAGATGTAGCGGTAGTCATGATTGGGTACGTCCAACCGCTTCGCTTGTCTCTATTACTATAGGAAGTGCGCCTGGTGTGGCTCTCATGTAACAAGACCGACCCAGATGTTGAAAAATTACGCATACGTAAAACGCCTGCGACTGTCAAGTGTTTAGTGTCTGTTTCAAATTCAATACCTCTATGGAAGAAAAAGTAGCATGCGTTTTCAAGGAGCTGGTAGAGGAAGATTGTAGCAATAGAAGATTCGCATGCAGAGTTTGTAGTATAGAACAAGGTTGTGCACTGAAAGTGATAACAAGTAAACTTAGTCGTACGTATGTGAAATAAAAATGACAAAGTAACCTCTTGCGAATAAAACCCATCTTATCGTCTTACCATTAGCGAATATGAAGCACCCTTTCTGAAATTTCTTTTATAGATTTATCATCATTGATGAGTATACTCGACTGTTATATTAGTACTCATGTGCTCATTTCTTCCGTTTCAGAATCAATAATTTTTAATTCATTACCGAAAATTAAGCTATTAACAATTAGCCGTTGTATCGCTATTTTGACAAAATCGAATCTGTGTTAATCAGGCAGGCAGAAAAAAGTTTGAACTTGCGCGCATTTATTCCTCAAATACATTTTTTTAAATGGTAAGGGTAATTTTTAAAATACTAGCATGATTCGCAGAATCTGAGATGTTTTAAAAACATTCGAATATCGTCCAAGCTACGCATTGCCTAACACTAGCGGTGTGAGTTTATTGGGGCTAAAGCCACACCAGTTTTTTTATTAAATTTTTTTGCTAGATCGCTTAAAGATAAAGTTACATCTCTTGAGGGATTCCCGTTGTGAACTATAGTTTGAGTTCTACTGTCTTTGTTGCAGAGACAACCTGGAAAGTGTGTCTGCATTAGTAATTCTAGTGTCTCTGCACTGCTAGTTGTCCAGTTGCCGTTCTCTCTTATGAGGTAGCTAGAGTTGCTTGGGCTCGTTGATAGGACTTTCCGGAGCCTACTAGTCTCCGAAACACTTTCTATCTTTTGACAGAAGTCTCTCCAAGACGCTGTTTTTGCTGCACGTACGGCATACTTGAATCTACGTTGGCATTCTTTGTATCTGTCCCACGAGTTGGTTCTCCTCGCTTCGTTATACATAGTTCTGCATTCCCTTCTAAGGTTTGCTATAACAGCTTTCGCAGCTTGTGGAAATGCTGAGGTTATCTCGTCAACCGCTGAGTCGAACTGTAGCTCGGAGTCAATTTGGTATGTCGCGCCAGGGAGTTTGCTGGCCAGTGTGATTTCAAACACGCCCCAGTTTGTGCGTCTGCGGTTTATGACCGGCTTGCACTTCTTAGTTGGTAATGAAATATTGTACATTAGGTACCTATGATCTGAGAAGGAGTTGTCTTTAGACACTCTGAATTCTTGTAAGATTTGCGCCCCTTGTTCATTGACACAAGTGATGTCTAGAACTTCCCTTCTTGTAGTAGTTACAAAGGTAGGGGTATTGCCTATATTGCTAATATTAAGATTGTAGCACATAATGAATTCAAAAATGTACTCACCGCGTGCATTTGTATCTGAACTGCCCCAGACATGATGCTGTGCATTTGCATCTGCTCCCAGTATGAATGGGGTACCGCATCTCGATGCTTGCTCAGTTGCACTTCTTATGAGTGGTGATGGAGGCGGTTGCTCTGCGTCGTGTGCCATATATGAGGAGGCAAGCCATGTCGTCCTTCCGCAGGACTCCACCGATATGATGACGTTATCCGCATCGCTAAATTGTATTAGTAAATATACATTAATACATTTCTTTGCTAGTATACACGACCTGGGTTTACCTTTGTTACTGACATAGATCAATTTGTATTCTTTATTGTTCAAACCGCAAACCTGATCTTTTACGACCCATGGTTCTTGGATGAGCACTATATCCTCTTCTCTTTTTGCGAGACGGAGGATGAGTGCGGCCAAGGCCGCCTTACTGTGGTGAAGATGGATTTGTACAACCCTCACCATCGCTTGTATGCGTTATTGAAGGGCAGCCAACCACGGTTTGGTCGGCGTTCTCTTCATCGGATGTAGGGGAGAGAGACTCTTCATAGACTCCTCATCCTCCATAGCGGAGAGATCAGAGTACTCCCCCATATCCGCTAAGGTAACCCTTTCAAAGAGTTCACCAACCATGCCGGAGTTGGATGCCACCTCATCGTTGTCTGTGACAACCTCGTTCGCCTCTGCAGATGTGGTAGTATTTTCTGTGGATGTGTTCTTACTAGCTACATCCTGTCTGTAGACATGGAGAGTTAGTGCTTGGAAGCCATAGTTTATCTTCCATTTGCTTTTGGTGAGTGGGTCTAATGATTCCTCGTTTATGATTATCACTGCTAGTCTTCTCTTGCCGTCCACTTCGCCAATTTTTGCTACCTTCCAGTCGCTAGTAGGTAACCCGCGGTAAGGAGACCAACATGGCGAGGGAAGGATATTAACACTGGTATAAATAATTTGGGAAACTTAAAAAAAGCACTGATTAAAAAAGTCCAAATAATCGAAAGTATTACTGAACTACTCGAAATTGCTCAATAATCTCGAGTTCACGTTCGAAAATATTCGAGTAATGAGCATGGAACAGGTGTGCGGAGGATACTCGTTACTTGTTTGCCAAGACTTTTCGAAAATGTGCGAATAAAATCGAGAGCTCTAGTACATACCAATTTTTAGATATCGGGTGCATTTTAGCTGCATGACAACTACCGATATCGACAACTACGCTTTGACAGCTGAGAATAGCAAACAGTGTTGACGTTTCTGTTCTGTAAAGTTTAGCAAGTCATCATGCATCTTTTAACGCTTCCCAATTGTGAAAATTTAATAAAAAATAAAACTGTTCGCGAGGTTCATACGGCACTTACGTCCATTTTACGTACGGCTTACACACTGGCGGCATCATCGGTCTTTATTTTTTTCGAAATGAGGAAGGAGCTGCCGCTACGGTGAAGGCATGCTGACAAAATTTTTGTTTTCAAAACTTAATCCGCTAACATCTGCGATATTCGGTTCCAAGAAGACGGCGCAACTAGTCAAACAGCGCGCTTAACAATCGATTTATTGCAATAGTTTTAGCTCCCATTGACGCCAAACGGCCAGATTTATAGTCAAAAAATCAAACCATGCAACTTGTAGCTGCGGCGGACATTTGCAGGTTATTATATTTAAAATATAATACCATGGAATTTTCAACCAGATCATAATAAAACAAAACCATTCCAGTAATATTTCTCGTTTGTATTATCATTCTATTATCTGAAGCTCTTAAAAAAGCAAATACAATATTACTAATTTTCATTATTATCTCTTATCTGTATCAAAAATAAAGTGGTTTCAACTTACTGGCTAATTTTATAGCTGCAATGAAAGCACGGCTACCGTAGTCATCCCCGGTAGACGGTTGTTTTTCCGCCATTGAAAAGCTGTTCATAAAATAAAATTTGTCGTTCGGGAATGGTATAAAATTGTTGAACCCACGTCTAGGTTACTTAGGTACGTGCCAATTATAGTTTGAGGATAAGTGGGTGTAAGGGGCAACCCTGTACTCAAAACCTGAGCTAATGACGTAAATCTCTGTTTCAAAGCTCGTATAGTTTCGGCAACTGCAAATCTTCCCCTACTCATGTTGCGGGTACTGACATCTATTTGCGGATAGTAGTATTAAAGTAATATATTTTTTTGCATCAGGAGCGTAGATTAATAAATTAAAATATATGGTATTCCTTCACCTGTATGCACATAATTATCAATGCGTAAATCAAAGGTTTTCTAAATTTAATTCTTGTACTAGAAAGAACTGGCCTTGAGAGTCACAGATGGATCAACACTAATGGCTTCAAATTGAATGACTAATCTGTGGGTATATCTTCTCTTCTTGTGCACATATCACTGATTAGTGGAACTATTTGTGTTTTTATTGAATTTACTCATTTACAATCTGTCTTAACTAGTCTCCAAATACAAAATCTGCCTACATTGGTAAGGCAAAAGCAATTTCGTTTCTTATCATTTCGCATAAAATTTGTTAGCATGAACTTTACTCTTTAAAAATTCCAAGAAAATGAATCTAGCAGAATCAAATGTGGAGATTTTTTTTGGTCAGACAGTATGGCTCACTTTTCACAGCACACATTCCGGGAACTTCCACTGCAAAGAGTCTAATTTGGTGTGACATTAGGATGTCCAACAAAAAAAAGAAATATTTTATTCAATGAGCAAAAAATGTTGTTCTCTTTTGTATTTACTGGTGGCACGCTTTGAAAATTACAATTGAATCTGTATCAAAAAAATGCATTTTTCTGCAAATTTTATATAAAATGTTAAGAAATCGATATTATTTAAATTATCTTAAAAACTGCCCCAATATATTTAATATTCTATGCTCACAAATTTTAATATTATATATATATATACTAGGGCGGGTCGATTTAAAAATCGTTCATTGCTCTGTGCAAATCGTATTCTAGGGATCAAAATAAGAAACTTTGCCGAAGGAACCATACCTCTAAAACGAATTCTGATGTCCCCCAATTTGGGTCGAACGAAAAATCCCACTTTGACCCATTTAGAGTGCTCCAATCGAGTCCAAATGTATGACCGACCCCCACTAACTTTAGACGGCCGATCCACTCATGCCTGTGGCACATACCCTGGAACTCTCCTGGGGGGTTCCCCATACAATCATTTCAAAATATCACCATTTTTGGCCTTTACATGGGAAAAGAAACTAAAAAGTTCGACCCAAATGGGGGGACATCAGAATTCGTTTTAGAGGCATGGTTCCTTCGGCAAAGTTTCTTATTTTGATCCCTAGAATATGATTTTCACAGAGTAATGGGCGATTTTTTTGCCTCCCCACAAATCGACCCGGCCTAATATATATATATATATCCCTTTTTGGCAGTTTGGCCGAGCTCCTCCGCCTATTTGTAGCGTACGTCTTGATGTTCCACAAATGGAGGGACCTACAGTTTCAAGCCGACTCCAAACGGCAGATATTTTTATGAGGAGATTTTTCATGGCAGAAATACACTCGGAGGTTTGCCATTGCCTGCCGAGGGGCGACCGCTATTAGAAAAATGTCTTTTTTTTTTTATTAATTTTGGTTTCACCGAGATTCGAACCAATGTTCTCTCTGTGAATTCCGAATGGTAATCACGCACCAACCCATTCGGCAACGGCAGCCGCCAAACAATAGTCAACTGGATTAGTTGGACCCCGAGCGAGTGCGTTGGCCGAGTGCCCAAGCCAGAAGAAGTGTCCAGATAGAAGTATACTAGGATTCAATTCACAAATTTAAGAGCTGCTACTTTAGAAAAAAATATAATGCGAATTGATTGCCGATCACTAACTTCCTAACTGGAATGCCAGAAGAACTAATTGCAAAGTAAAGTAGAATGTAAAATTCAGCAGTTTCTCAAACGGAAAGAGCTACAACGCAAACTAGTCATGGTTCTAAATTCACTAGAAGCACACCACTTCAATATTAGTGCATTTTCCTATAGGGATGTGACGAGTATTCGTTATCTAATCGTGTACTATAAGAATCAGACTCACCTCCTTTGCGACTTCACCACGGCAACTAAATTAAATTATGAATGCTTGGACGCATTTCTTTTACTCAATTTCTCATGCGTAAAATTTTAGCGTATTCACAGAGCGCACAAACACACAAGCACACACGTATGGTACGAATGCGTGTGCACGCAGTGCAGAGACACAGTTATGTTGGTGAAACAAAACGCTTGTGGCATTATTACCAAGCTTTCGAAGTATTTTTGCTAAGCAACGATTTCATTTTCATCTCCATCTGCAGTTGCAGATTTCTTGAACTTAACTAAAGTCTTTGATGATTTAGTGAAGGTTTTAATTCATTTCGTTGCTTTTATCTTCCATAAGTTTGCTCTTACTTTATTTAGCTTAGAATTATTTTATTTTTTATTTTAAATATTTGTATATTTAAGACATACAACTGTTTGTGCTTGTGAAAGAAATGTTAATTAACTACTGAGCTTTTAATAAAATGTAGAGTTTTGATGCCTTCCTCGATCTGCATTTAACAGTCAAATTTATTACTTACATAAAATATTTGGAAGGGGCATTTGCAAGAGCCATTGAAAATCTTCCAAAATATGAATACCCGAATGAGAAAACTTCAAAGTCTCTGTCAGAAGTCAGCATTCAAAAAATTATTAAAACTCTATAAAAGTATTTAATGTGGGAAAATGCACAATTATATATTAAATGGGAGAAGTATAAGAAAGGAAAATAAGCAAATCAAACTCACAATTATCATTGTTCAGGACGAAAAAACCCCTACTGCAATAAATTTGAAGTACAAAAACAAAAAAAAAAAGAATTTAGAAAAATTCCTTTTACGCGTCAGTATCCTTGACGATTTTCATTGAACTTAAAAAAAATTAAGATATCTACTTTTAGAGGCATGCACTTATGCTAACTGGTAGATGGATAAGATAAACCTGAAGGAAGATGTGAGTTTACCAATTTTTAGCTGTTTAGCGCACACGGGAACAAATTAAATTGAATACGTAATTCGAAAGCTGTTCCAACAATAACAACTAAGTTTTTCATTTTGTCACCAATTCTATTTTTTAAAGGGCTTTAGAGTTGTAAAGTGGAAGCCTAAACGGAGGTATCCACTGCGTATACTTTATTTATTAGAAGAAAGTTCAACTAGTTTGTTACGTTTTTATAAAAAAGTAAAAAAAACGTGAAAAAGAACCTATATAAAAATAATTGATTAAAAAATGTCAGCGATATTTAATAATACATTTTTCAAATATTATTTTAGCACATTTGTCCTGGTGAAAATTACTGAATATTTTTTTATAAAATCTGGATATATCCTCTTTTATATGGTATCCATATGGACATCATAGAGTGAGTATAAGTATTTAAAACCATTTTTTGAAAATATGATTCTTTGAAACTTTAGATCCTTTAATCCGAGATTTTTGTTGTATAGATATTTGTTTTTTTTTTTTTAAGGCGGTTGAAATCAAACTGTCAGAAACATCTCAAAGGTGCCGTCACTCCAATGCTATGTGGGGCACGCTCCCACTAATACTATAACAATCCTCCGCCTCGGCTAGTTCCACCCTGGGTCCACAAAAGTATAACTTCTGGGTAGAGCCGCGTTTATGTCCGAAGGCACAACGGGTACCCGCGTCCATGTTCCTTTCCTATAGGCGTTTGAAGGCTATACACCGTTGATAGTCTCAATTACTCCCACTATGTTTATAGGTGGTCTTGTCTTCTGTATAATACTGTATTGAGTGTTTCACTTATACGTCTGTGCTTGTTGTCGGTTCGTCAGAGACTGTTCGCCTTCTCTGTTGCTGAAACGCTTTGCGTTCCCAATCAATATGGCGAAGTCGCGTCATAATCTTACCTGCAAACGTTTGCGTTGCCTCCCACTTACCGCTGGTTGCGCACATATCTCTTATGAGGGTGCTGGAGGACGGTTGATGACCCAGGGCTTGCTCCAGTATAGCTCGATCCTCTCTAAAGCGGTCGCAATAAAACATGACGTGTTCTGCGTTTTCGTCTGTATTCGGGCAGTTTGGACAGAAAGGGCTGTCTGCCAGCTTAAAACGGTGCAGGTATTCCTGAAAACCCCCATATCCGCTGAGCAACTGTTTTGTAACTCATCCCACCGCTGCTCCCACCAGCCTATTGTCAGCAGTCGCTCCGCTGGTTTTTCTCCAGGTACCGGAACATTTCATCTGCCAAGAGGTTTAGGGGTATCTTTCTCGCTATTACGCAGATTGCATCATCAGATACCGTTCTATACACGCAGCGCGCCTTGCCGGTATGTCTGGGTGACTTCCCGTAGATTGGACTTTTTAGTCCCCGCCCAGATAGGTGCTGCATACTGAATTATAGAGTCAGCAACCAATGACAGTAGCCGTCTACGATTTCCCTGAGGCCCTCCTATATTAGGGAGAAGTCGCGTTAGGGCACCATTGATAGAAGCCGCCTTGGAACTTACATTTATTAAATGCTGCCTGAAACAAAGTCTTGTGTCGATCCAGACCCCAAGATATTTGATCACCTTTTTCGAGACTATACGGTGTGTACCTATTTTCAGCTCAAAGGACTTTCGCCCTCCGGCACTTATTAGGACTGCCTCGGTTTTGTTACCGGCTAAATCTAACTTAGCCTCGTTAAGCCATCGTTGCACTCTCGCTGCAGCATCGTTGCACTTTTCCTTTAAGTGGTCGAGTTTCCTATCAACTACCACCAGGGCAATATCATCGGCGTATCCCACAATTTCGGCATTTGGCGGGAGCTTCACCTTCAGGACTGTATCGTACATGAGTCCACAAAGTTGGTCGCAGCACTGAACCTTGTGGTACACCACCGGAGACCTTGTACGTTTTTTGTCCATTTTCTGTTTCATATCGCAAAATGCGGTCACTTAGATAACTGCTGATAATGCGGACAAGGTAGGCTGGTACATTCAAACCTCTGAGGGCCGTGATGATGCTAGGCCAGTTTGCCGAATTAAAAGCATTTCTAACATCTAGGGTGATCACAGCGCAGAACTTTCTTGCCGATCTTCCCGAACTTATAGCCCTGTGTGCTATTTCCACCACCGTTCTTATTGCATCCACCGTAGATCTTGCTTTCCGGGAGCCAAATTGGTTGTCTGAGAGACCTGTCGAGCCTTCCAGATGCGCCTGAAGTCATTCGCAGATAATGCGTTTCAGTACCTTTCCCACTGTGTCCAGCAGACACAATACGTTGCTGTATAGATAACAATGTCGTTCGGTGTAATATTTATGAAATCATAATTAGAAATTTTTCTTTGGCACAATAGCAAGCGTTAAATAGAGCCTGTCTTTTTGCAAAACTTTAGAAGTTTCTGGTTTATACCCATAATAGATTATTATTAAGTTTTGTCTAAAATTTCATTTACGGAATAGTTGACTGCCCTTATCTATTCGAAAGGATTAGTTTTAATGCTCTAAAATGCAGTGCAGGCATTTATTACCCGTTCTTTTTCCCTTCTTTTATTCATTCACGAAATAGTTGACTGTCCTTTTCTCTTACAAACAAAGGAAATAATTTTAAACCTCTAAAATGCAGTCAGGAATAGTTGTCTACCTTATCTCTACCAAGGATTAATTTGAATGCTCTAAAATGCAGTCTATGAATCCTTTATCCCATCTATTGGGCCAATGTTCAAACTAAATTTGTTGTTGTTGTTGTTGTAGCAGCATAAACATTCCCCATACTTTCATACGGGGAATGCTGCTGGAGTGACAGTCCTTGGCCGCATATAAATCCGGGTCGTTTCGGTAACGTAGAACCGACTCTCGTGTAAACGTAAAAACGAAATTTGTAATCAACGCTGCCTTATTCAGAGCCATGCGAGAATTCCATATAAGATTCCATAACGGTACAATAAGCTTTACTTTACCTAAATCAGCCTTTCAGATTTCCACAACAAAATTTTTTCTTGTTGAACATTCTTTATTTTTTGTATTTTAATTCTAATCTTTAGTCTACATCCAATTGTATTAAATAGTCTGTACGAATTTTGGTTCATAGACAAAAATAAATAAATAAACTCCATATTTGATATGCTCAGACAGAAAATAGTCAAAAGGTAGTCAAAAGATCATCACCACCTCTCCCCGCCCTCTCCCTGCACCTCATCGGTCCTTTCCTTCACAATGGTATCACAAAGGACGAATCCCTCTTCGTCCAAGTGTGCTCACTCCCTGGGCAACCATACCAACCTAACCTAACCTAGTCAAAAGATAGTCGGGCTGCCTTAGCTGCCAAATAGCGAATGCTGAATGGCTTGAAATAATTTGTCCAATTTATAAGTTTCTCCTGAGAGGTTAATTTTTCTAGCAAAGCCATTTTTATTGGATTTTTAATTATTTTAAACGACTCTTGGCCGAAATAGAGCGAATTTTATTAAATTGCAAATTTTCTACTCCCCATCTATCAAGCGAGTCACCAATAAGCTGTGACAGCTGTCAATAAAACCAAGCACTGCTCGAAAAGAAACTCGAACTTTAAAGTTAGTATTATTGCTTAATTTATAGCTTTCTCGAAAGTACTTAATAAACAACCGTCGATGTACGTCACACACTCGTGAGTGTAGGTTTTTTATGCAGAAGTGTGTGTGAATTATCGGTGCTGCAATATCGGAGAGTTGGGGGACGTAAAAGATAGTTGCAGCACAGTCCTGAGTGAGTCCTTCAAATTTGTGAGATTTACAAAAATGCAGAAAATTTTCTGTAACTGCAACAACAAGCACCTAAACGCTTTGTATTTACTCTCTCTACTTTACCTCCAAAGTATGGCGAGCTTTACCTGTTTTCAACTTTCGCCTTCGCTTTTCGCCATTTTCCCATGCGCTCTTCGGATTTCAATATTAGTTTGAAATGTCTGTCCACTCTACGCCTTTTTTCATCTTATTTTTCGCAATTTTCGTGCGTGTGGAAATGGTCTTAAAAACATCAAACGCATGCACGCGTAACATATTTACAGGCGTTAAAACATACAAGTTTGTAGGCATACATACATACATTTGCTTATTTGGACATTTACACCTTCAGCCATGTGTTTGTCCACACGGCTAAAAGTGTGCCCCTAAAGCTGTCTGCCCCGTCTTTCTATTTATATATCTGCCGAAAAGCCCAATAGCTCATAAGCACATACAAACATACATACACATACACACACATATATGAGCATATCACTCTTAAGCTCCAAAAGCACTTGAAAATTGTGTGCTTGAAAATGCCGAAAAAAGGAATTAAGCAGCAAAAGATGAAGGAAATTTACACTTGAGCTCTACAGCTCAACGAGCTTACATACCTATGCACACGTGTGCCTCTGTTTGTGTAGTGTGTGTGGGCGTGAGCATGTGAAAAAGTGTCAATGTACGAGTGTATGCCGTCTTACGACACCTACCAAAGGCACTTATCGACACTCCAACACTCCAACACTTGCTAAGGACATCCACACCAGTGTTTGAAGTGGCAGTAGTCATGGCAGTTAGTACGACGCATAAGTGTAGGTGTGTGATGAAATGAAAACGCTGCCAAAATCATATACTCTTATACACTAACGGAAGAGCAGAGCATAAGTGTATATAACAACAACAAATACACTTTAAGTATCAAAGTTACTTAAATACGCAAATTTCCACTCAAGCGCTGAAACAAACATACATACATACATACATGCATACATGTATGTGCAAGTGTGCACGTATGTATCCATGTGTTTGCTGCCAAAACCAGGCGAAACGTTCCTCCCAGCACATAAGCAATTTGTTTGTTGCGTTCTTGTGGCAACATTTGACAATCTCATAAATTCCATCTTCCTGCAGCTATAGAAGTAGCTTTTACCGCCCCTTTCTACGCTCCACTTAGTTAGGCTTGTTCTTGTTATTGTCATAAATTACAATTTCAATTCTCACCATACTTTTGTGTACTTTTACGGCAACTTTAGCGCTACGTTCACGTGTCACGCCCAAATGTATGCAATACTTATTTGTACTGTATTAAAATGTTTTGAAAAGTTACAAAGTAAACTTTAAGTTTGCTGACTTTTATTAAAATGCGTTTAATATTGTATGTATTATGCAAAAATGTTTATGCTCACATTAGATTAAAAGCAAAAAATATTGGAGTAGGTACCACTTTAATCCTGTTTATCAATTTAAATTACAAAGATTTAACAACACTTTATAGCAACTGAAAAAATATTATTATTTGAGTTGCAGGGTTCAATAATTCAATTTTAGTTTGTTCTTCATCATAAGTAGTTAACATTTTTTATTGAGAGAATGAAAACCTGAGTACGCAGCATTATTATATAACATCTATAGTTTCGTCCGGATATGAAATTGTTCCTCGATAACTTTTGCTATCGCACGGTGTAATATCTCAAATATATTGTGTAAAAATTTTGATTGGAACAAAAGGAATGACGCTATCAGTATTTTTATATAGAAGACACACAAATCTTTTCCGTTAGTCAAGCTGCGATCAAGGCTCTATCGTCGCCATGTTGCAGCTTTCTTCTGTAAAAATCCTGTGAAGAGGGGATCTAATGTCTCGAACATGCACGAAATATTTACCTTGTCTGGGTTCTAGGGCATAGAAAAATAGAGAGAAAGGAAATTGCCCATGAGTTTGCTAGGAAAGGATCGACAGAACCGGTTTCAGTTGTCTCCATCTTGGGCATCGGTGTCCCCTTGATCGTTGTTAAAGGGAAACTGCACAATTTCTTTCTGAAAAAGGCGCTTCGGTGCAACTCAGGTAGGACGCTTAGAGTGTGTTCATCCTTCTGCAGGGAAAGAGACTGCTGGCGTTTGAGGTTCCTTAGGGGATAGCCTGGAGCAGTTCTCCAGCCTAGATTCCTTTTGTCTTCAACACTGCTATACAGTTCACTTGGATGTCTGTACATGGTTTTTCTTCCTTTAAGTTTTGTAATCTTTCGCTGGTGGTGGTCCACATAATGGTATCAAAACGGCACTCTAGTGCTACTTGTGGTATACCTATGGTCTTCCTGCCATTCAACCTACCACCTGCCTATCAGTATTTGAAAGTTTGTTGCTTTTGGCTGGTGTTTTACAGCTGTGCGCCTTTCTCCAACTTTTTGTTTTTGAAGTCCCCCATTGCAGTCTTCGAATAACAAATTATCCGATTTGCGTTTTCAGTGAAAATCGGTATTTGCGTTTTCAAGTCCTACAAAAACTGAAAAAATTAAGAAAAAAATCCTTCCAGAGACGCCTGGGAAACATATTTACTAACAATTCTAATATACGCTTTTAAAATAGGATTGAGTTTCACAAGAGTGTTTTTAGTTTTAGAAACAGGAAAAAGTCGAAGTGTACCAAGTCTAAATCATAGAATCTAAAATTATTTTCAGATCTATATAACCCCGTTACAGCAAGCGCCTCATCTCCCATAAACTTTGCGCCCAACAATAATGCGGCGGAGCCGGAACCAACTTTGATGAAACTTGATAAAGCTATTACTCATATGAATAACAATAAGGCTCCTGAGGAAGATAGCATTCCCATAGGGCTGCTGAAGTACCTCGACGACAACAGACGTCAAGTTCTGCTAACCTCTTTTTAAGAATATGGCACCGAGGAAGCATTCCAGAGGCATGGCATGTAGGGTTGGTAACTGCTATTCACAAAAAGGGAGACAAATTAAACTGTGAAAACGACCGTGGAATCACTCTTCTAAACTCCACACATAGAATCTTTTCTCGAATTCTCGCATCCCGGCTGACTGCGGAAGCAGAAAAAATCTTGGCTGAATACCAAGGCGGATTTCGCCCAGGTCGATCAACAACAGATCAAATCTTTATGATAAAGCAAAATCTTGAAAAATGCTATGAATGCAACTTAGATGCCCACATCCTGTTCGTCGATTTCAAACAAGCCTTTGATAGTATCCACCGAGACAAAATCCCAGAAGCGCTCTCCAACTTGTGTATCAGCGACAAACTTATTCAGCTGATCATGGCAACACTAACTAACACCACTGGAAAAGTAGTTGTAAAACAAGTAGTGTCAAAGCCCTTCGAAATCTCCTGTGGCGTAAAACAAGGCGACGCGCTTTCCACATCTTTATTTAATCTCCTCCTTCACTATGCGATAAAAAACGAAGTGAAGTTTGGAAACCTTTTTAGTCGCTCAGGAATAACAATCGCGTACGCGGATGATATCGCAATAGTGGCAAGGAACAAAAGATATCTCATTGAAACCTTTTGTAATATTGAATTTCGTACAAAATCAGTAGGCCTTAGAATAAATTAAGGCAAAACTAAATATCTGAAGGTCTCCCGCAGCGAAGAAAGACGAAGTCCTGAAAACATCCAAATCGGGACATTAATATTTGAAGGTGTTCAACACTTCAAATGTTTGGGAGTGTTAATAAAAAAATGACAACAGTAGTTACGACACAATACAAGACAGAATAATGGCAGCAAACAAAGCATATTACGCCCACACAAAATTGCTGAAGTCCAAACTGCTCACACGTGAATGTAAATTCTGCCTCTACCAGTCAATAATACTACCGATGCTATCCTACGGCTGCGAGTGCTGGACATTGACAAGCGAAGACGAAAGTAGATTAAGGGGGGAGCCTGTTTAGAGGCTTCAAAAAATCGATTTTTTTTTTTTGCATAAATGTCTTTCCAAACTATACACGAATGTGTCCTCAAAATTTCAGAAGCAAATTCAAAATATTTTCGCAGTTATAGAAGAAATTGTGAGCAAGCGTCGAGCAGGTATACGAGCGACAGGATCGCTCGAAGTGCGATTTCTCGGTTTTTTATTTTTACGATTTTTCCTAATTGGCGGGAAAGATAGGAGAAAAGTTAAACGCCCTATCGAAAAGAGATAACATTGATTGTACTCGGAATTAAATTCTTTTCAAGTTGTACCTAAAAAACCTTAAGAAACTTATGATTAACCCACTTTTTAAGCAATCTAAAGTGAATTTGTTTTTCCAAAAAAATGATTTTTTTTTTTTTAATTGGCGAAAAATTTTTGAATTTCTTACTTTTTGTTTAATTTTCTTGGTTTAACTAGAAGCTATACTATACTAAAATAAAATTTTTTTGGGGTTTTTGGTTTCTGATGAAAATTGCGACCTGCATCTTTCCCGCCGCACGACACATGCACACTCGAGGCGCCTCGGCAAAATGCATGTACCAGGCATAATATGACATATATTGAAGTATATAATAACAAAACCTGAAAGTTTTGTTTCAATCGCATATTTCTTTCTTTCCCAAAAAAAATCCACGAAAAAATCGATTTTTTGAAGCCTCTAAAGCAGGCTCCCCCCTTAAGAGTTTTCGAACGAAAAGTTCTCCGAAGGGTGTTTGGCCATATACGCTGCAACGATGAGTTGCTAAGCTTATGTCAGGGAGAAGACGTCATGAAATACATTAAATCCCAAAGGCTTCGATGATTAGGGCACACTCTGCGCATGGAAGACAGCCGCCCCCAAAAACCTTTTTTATCAACGAATTGCCTAATGACCCGAGCCCGAGAAAGTCCAAGGTTAACCTGGCTTGACCAAGCCATAGCCGACCTGAAAAAACTACGAGTTAGGAGCTGGAGATCTGTTGCTATGACCTGCAGTTTCTCATTTAGCCGCTTTCGCTGAATACTGCAATGCAGCTTTCTCAGCAGGGCAACAGGTCAACTATATCTATACTGACTTTTCAAAAGCGTTCGATAAAGTATCCCATACAATTTTTTGAGATGAACTTTTTTATCTGGATTTTCACACAGTTTTCCTAGATTGGATGCGATCTTACTTATATAATAGGCATTGTATAGTTTCCGTTGATGGCGCTTCATCTGCACCTTTCTCTGTGTCTTCTAGTGTACCCCAGGCAAGTATTTTGGACCCTTTGTTATTTTTCTTTTATTTATCAATGATATAAGTAGTTGTTTTTCTTTTGTCAACTGCCTTCTGTGTGCGGATGATTTAAAAATATATTTTATTATTTGAAACCCGGCGGATGTACGTAAACTTGAAGCTGATGTTAACCGTTTCTTTAATGGCTGTACTACCTCTCGATTATCGCTCGCGATTGTCTCGGGGGATGATATATTCCTATCTATTGAAGAAATCAAAGATCTTTGGGTTGCTTTTGATGTATGTTTATATATTTCTTAACCAGATAGACTTTATTCCTTCTAAAGCATACCCTATTCCTGGTTTTATAAGAAGGAATAGCTCAAACTTTGAACACCCTTCCCCTACTTTTAAGTTGCTTACTGAATTTGTTCGATCTACATTAGAATATACCGTATAGGTTTGGAGGTCTTAGCACCAATTATTTTTATCTATCGACAGAAATGAACAAGTTCAAAAAGTTTTTCTTAAGCATGCCCTCTCTTCTCTAAATTTCTCTGATCCTGTCCCCTCATACAAACCTTGCCTACTTCTAATTCATTCCAAGAAAGTAGAAGATCGATTTTGCCGTTTCTGTTTAATATTATCAGGGGGAGATTGAAAGAAATAGTTAACTTTTTGGTCCCTACCAGGTCTTCACGTAATTAATATCCGTTCGATTTGAATATATTCTGAAAAAATTATGCCTGCAATGCTCCTATTACTAGCTCTCTTCATTAACTCAATGAGATCGCGAATACTATTGAATTTGATTTTACTCTATGGAAGCTATGCTTTTCTGCTCAATGTGACCGTTTATTGTAATCTAACTTTTCGTTAAGGATATTTTTGTAACTTTTTTAACTTATTTGTTTTTCTGTTTGTTAAATATACTTTTCTTATTAGTAGTCAGTAAGTACAATTGTTCACTAATTTCAGAACAGGTAGATAAATTATTATACGAATGCTTTTTCTTCTAATCATTCAAGTCTTTAAACTTTTACCTGCATTCATATCTACGCGAGGGAGAAATGAACGATGGATCAAGTATTTGTGCAAGCAACTGTTCGAATAACAATAACTGGAGTATCCCAAAATTCTATGAAAAGTTCTTATGCAAGCTACTCATCTGCAAGTTTGTAAGCAGCATCGCTCATTGATTTAATTTGTATCTAGTGCTCCTACACGAATTCTCAACATATTAGATACTAAATGAATTACTTAGCTCTCACCCTTTCCCAGCTCTGTTTTCATTTCATTTCATGCGCTAGTATACATACACACACACACATACATGCAATTGCTTTTGAGCAACAATCCTTCAAGTATACTTATGCATTCACAGACGACTTAAGCGTCTGTCATGTGGTCGCAGCAACAAATTATCTGCTTGTCTATTTGTCTGACAACCTGCTTAAGTGTATGACCATCTGTTTTGCCGACTAGCCTTTCATTATCGCTCTGCACGCTTACATTTGTACCATATTTGTTTCTGTTTTTGTTTCCATTTTGCTTTGGTAAATAAATAAATATCCGTGCGTTTACGGAACTTATCTCGTTCACATTCGATCTATGTGACAGCTGAGAATGTAGCGAAATATGGCGCAAGTAGCATAAATCACCATTACATAGTTGCACACGAAGAGGAAATAGTACTTATGAGGAATTATAAGCAGCCGCGTGTGTGCTTACATGTACATGCATGTGTGTATATAGACATATTTCATATGCATGTGTGGGTGACATGAAGTCTTGTGTGGTACTATGCGCATTTAACTAATTGAAGTACGCCACCCTCCTTCTTCTTCTTCTTCTTCCCTCGCTAATTAAGTGATGGGCAAATGAATTATAGCGAGTCGCCTGTACCCATACAAATACAAATATATATGTACATGCTAACATGCATGTACATTACAATACCTTCGAAAAGTTTCACAGGATATAATTGAAGAAGTTTTTATAACATTGGTCAATATGTATATGTGTATATGTGTATGTATGATTGCATACACACCTGCATATATTTACGTATACCTCATCATTTAGATACCCACATACATACTTGGGAAGTATTGATCAAATATTGTTGGCTGAGGTATTTATTTTTCCATAGAAAGTACTACTGCGCCGCATTTCCCTTCCTTTCACATAAATAATATTGAACAAAAAAAATTAATTTGTACCTTAAAATATTATTTCGCTTTCTAAATTTCAGTGCGTAGTTACACAAGAACTCTCACTTATAAAAATATAATTTTTGATTTTTTTTATTCACTTTGTCATTCGCACGAAAACAGTCGCTCTTTTGTCAATGTCATTTCTCAACTTTCTTTCAGTCTGGCATTTCGTTAGACTGCTTGACAACTAACATGAATATCTGTCAATTGAAAGTGGAAGCACACATCAATGTCATCGCCTGCGTCTATTGCTAACTGAAGCCATTAAATTATTCTCGTCATTATCTTACTTTTGTCTTCATTGGTAGACAGATTTTAAAGCTGCCAATCAAAAGGAATTTTGTATTTTGTAGAAATTCAATTCTGTCTCTTATGATATCAGTGAATTAGCCATTATGACAATGACCAAATAAAGTTAGACAAAAAAAAATTATAAAATATTATTATTAAACCAAGTATTTTATATAAAAAATAAAATGTTTTATATTTTTTTTGATAATATTTCGAATTGCACAAATGGAGTGGCTTATAGTAGCAAGTAATTAAGATTTAGAAAAAAATAAAGCTGTCTAAAAAGAAAATTCCAGGTAATCAGAATTCTGCTTACAAACTTGAAATAGAATAGAATAGAATAGAATAGAATAGAATAGAATAGAATAGAATAGAATAGAATAGAATAGAATAGAATAGAATAGAATAGAATAGAATAGAATAGAATAGAATCGAATAGAATCGAATAGAATAGAATCGAATAGAATCGAATAGAATCGAATAGAATAGAATAGAATAGAATAGAATAGAATAGAATAGAATAGAATAGAATAGAATAGAATAGAATAGAATAGAATAGAATAGAATAGAATAGAATAGAATAGAATAGAATAGAATAGAATAGAATAGAATAGAATAGAATAGAATAGAATAGAATAGAATAGAATAGAATAGAATAGAATAGAATAGAATAGAATAGAACAGAACAGAATAGAATAGAATAGAATAGAATAGAATAGAATAGAATAGAATAGAATAGAATAGAATAGAACAGAATAGAATAGAATAGAATAGAATAGAATAGAATAGAATAGAATAGAATAGAATAGAATAGAATAGAATAGAATAGAATAGAATAGAATAGAATAGAATAGAATAGAATAGAATAGAATAGAATAGAATAGAATAGAATAGAATAGAATAGAATAGAATAGAATAGAATAGAATAGAATAGAATAGAATAGAATAGAATAGAATAGAATAGAATAGAATAGAATAGAATAGAATAGAATAGAATAGAATAGAATAGAATAGAATAGAATAGAATAGAATAGAATAGAATAGAATAGAATAGAATAGAATAGAATAGAATAGAATAGAATAGAATAGAATAGAATGGAATAGAATAGAATAGAATAGAATAGAATAGAATAGAATAGAATAGAATAGAATAGAATAGAATAGAATAGAATAGAATAGAATAGAATAGAATAGAATAGAATAGAATAGAATAGAATAGAATAGAATAGAATAGAATAGAATAGAATAGAATAGAATAGAATAGAATAGAATAGAATTTTAAAAACAATTAAGGTTTAAGAATAAGAACTCGGAACGTTAGGTTAGATAGTAATGGTTGCGCCGAGAGTGGGCTCACTTGGACGCAAGAAGTTTCGTTCAGCCTTTGTGATACCACTGCCAGAGGGGGAAAGAGGAAAACGATAGGACGAAAAGGAGAGGGGTGGAGAGGGTTGAGTATTTGCAGACTATGAACGGTGACTAATTTGCGGTTGTGATAGCATCTTTATGCTGCTGATGAAGTTGATCAGATTTTTGTTATAAAGACCTGCTATATCAGCAGGCGCAGAAAAGAAGTGAGCATCAAGATGCTTGAGTCTTAGTCCTGCGAGAGCGTTGCAACTAAGAAGCAGGTGCTGAGATGATTCCACCTCATCATCCATACAGCTGATGCAAAAAGGACTCGGAGTAATTCCGAGTCTCACGACATCTCGTGAGGATGTCCACGAATTTTGTGAGGTGAGAATATCCCTCGAATGCCTCCTACCCAAACTTGGCCAGAAGGACTTCGTGACCTTACACGTTCGTGTACTTGCCTAGCGCTCGCTGAGTTGGTGGCGTAATAAATAAACGTTTTAATTTCGAAAACATATTGAAAATACAAATTGGCCTTAATGAAATTAAAAGATAGATTTTACACCTTTACACCCCGCTTACCTCCTTGCTTTCAATCTTTATTGGATGATTGGAAGCACTGTCCCTCCTGTTTGTGGTGTGCGTCATCATGTTGCTCCACAAACGCACGGTTAAGTTTAGTTTAAAGCAATTAAAGTTAGGAAAACGAAGTAAAAAAATTTTTAAGGTAAAATTTCAGCTAGTGATTCCAATATCTCAATGAGAAAAATTGTTTTTGATTTTAAAAGCAAAAAAGTTTTATAAAAACAAACCTACAAAAATTTTTATTTTTTTTTTATTTTCAAGATGGCAGATCATTCTCCGAATGCTGAAAATGAAATAAAGCTACTGTTTAGAAAAGAAGAGAAAAAATATGGTTTATATCTCTGTTGGTCAAATTTTGAAAGCTGAAAGCTAAATAGAACATAATAAATTTTTAAAAGTAAATAAAATTCGGAAAAGACAAACGAAAACAAACTTTTCCAAAAAAAGAAAAATAAAACAAAACAAAAATTTAAATGTATCTGAGGTTATGAATAAATAGGACATCACCAAATATATGTACATATATATGATTTGAACTACTGCTCACTGTATTCCTTAGAATCTTCCATGGGCTGGTTTTAAAACCAGGCTAAAAAAACTATTTCTAATGGATCGAAGCTATCCCCCTCCTGGAATGAAGCAGCGTACGAAAACACAACATATTTACTATTAGATCTTCTATAATTTTCCAATTCAATTCACAAATTATTAAAGTTTTCCCTAAAAACTCGTACGTACACACAAATATACATATATATTCAAAATGTGTATATGTAGTACTACATAAAAACGAAACGCGAATACAAATCAATAACAGCACATGAAAATCGTTCGCATTTCTAACATAACGATCAGTTAATAAAATGTCGTAATTAAAAAATTGTCGCCTCAACAAACACGCAAAACAAAAATTCTCATAAAATTAGCCATAAATTTGAATAGCCAACGGTGCTTAAACGTTATGGAGCGTGTTTATTTTAATTAAGGCGTGTAATTCACAGTTTGATGAAATCAGTGCGCGGCCCCTCACTGCGCGATTGCACATTGACATAAACATATTTTCAAAGCATTTTGTTTTAATAAATTAACTGAGTCCGACTATGCAAGCTGTTTGTGTTCACACAGATTTTATATTTTATGTTTACTCATATTTCTGTCCATATGCATTAGGGTATCACTTTTTTCGCGTTATTAAAGACAAAAACTGATTGAGCAGCGGGACTGGCTATACTATTTTGTTCTTCGATTAGAAATGGTTGAAAGTATCTAGTCAGACAAAGGACATATTGGTTTAATTACTAACTTGCAGAATTCTTGGTATGATGTCAAGTAGGATAAAGTGAAAAATCGTATATTTAAACCTTTATCAAGCAGCCATTTTTAGTGAAAATTTTATTGATGATTTTTTTATTCATGTCCATACGCCTTAACTCTCACTAAAAACTCTACAAGGAAGTTGTTGCAAGAGTAGCTACCTTCTCAGACAGTCAAGCAGCTATAAAGGCCTTAGACTGCAACTCCATTTCATCCAAACTAGCCTTACAGTGTAGAGAGGAGCTGGAAATGCTTAGTCATTGGCTTGAAATCACTCTGACATGGGTTCCCGGTCACATGAACATACGAGATAGCGGATGAGCTAGCAAGAAAAGGTTCGACATTAGAAATAGCAGAGGCGGTGGCAGTTTCCACCTCACTCAACAAAATCAAAGCATCCATTGCTTCACACTATCACGCTTGAGCCGAAAGAAGATGGAAGCAACTAACTATATGTATTACAAGAAAAAACACATGGCCGTCATACAAAATCCAAAGGACGAATGATCTGTTAGGATGCTCTCGGTCAAACATCTCACGCATCACTGCAACCCTTACAGGCCATTGGAAAGTAGGGGATCATGCTGCTAGTCTCAATCTACCCTTCAATCCTATCTGCAGGTGCTGTCAAGCGGAAGGAGCGAAGGAAAGTCTTTTCCACTACTTATGTGAATCTCCAGGGCTAGCTAGGGCACGACTCTGCTCCTTTGGTAAGCCTTTCTTGCAGCAAATTAATGACATCTCAGGCATCGAGATAAAGAATTTGCTGAAATACTTGGACCTCACTAAATGGATCTGACTAAGAACAAAAAAAAAAACCACA
>JAYXIM010008659.1:0-30403 GCA_037575425.1 Anastrepha fraterculus | reverse complement strand
GTGTAGTTAACACAAACGATAAAAAAGAATTAGTAGAGTAGAATGGGGTAAGATAGGTATGGGGGCACAATAGGTAGGTGGGGTTTTCGTCGCACTGTTTTTGCAGAGGTCACTCGTCTTATGTGAATTGAATACGTGGTGGGGAACAACGTTCGCGACTGTCATTTCGGCCGTCACCATTGATTAGTTATCCTAGTTCTGGCGTCGTTTAGTTTTTTGTGAGCTTTTCTCCGACATAGTATTTTTTTTATTCTACGGTGCAGTGCATTTAATGTATGTAAATATTTGTCAGGTGGGTTTTATTTTACGTAGAAAATAATGCTGAACACGAATTATGTGTTAGTTTTTTGATATTTTTGTTTAAAAAAAAAATATCGACACTAACATAAAACATGTGCTTGGGGGCACTATAGGTCAGCCGTCTGGGGGCATTATAGGTCACTACTTTTAATTGAATAAAATAAATTTTAATTGTTTTTGCAGCAAAATGGTGCGTAATTATGTGCGAAAAACGCCGAAACGAAGTGCGATTCGATCCAGTACTGAAAAAAGTTTGCTCATCATGGATAACCACGAATCTCACATGACAATTGCTGGATTAGACTTTTGTAAGAATAATAATATTGAAGTATTAACTCTACCACGGCACACCAGCCATCGTTTGCAGCCTTTCGATAGAGAAGTATTTGGGCCGCTCAAAACTTATTTTGACCATTCCTGCAAGGCGTGGATGTTAAATCATTCCGGCATTCCTATAACCATCGACCGAATAGCTGAAATGGTAGGTGATCCCTTGTTGAAAGGTGCTTCCAGCACTAATACCATCGCTGGATGCAGATCAATTGGGATTTGGCCATTTTATCGCGAAATTTTTTCGGAAGATGATTTCACGCCAGCATTCGTAACTGATCGTCCGTACGAGGACGAACCAGATCAAGAGGCTGGTCCATCGATTTCTCATCAAGAAACTGGTCCATCCAAAAATTGACCACAGAAGACAAGAAAAATGAATTAAAGAAAAATTCCTAACTTTTATAACATGTGCAGTGTCCATACTCTAGTTCAAAGTTAAAACGTTGTGCAGTGTTCATACTCTAGTTCAAAGTTAAAACGTTAATTTCCAAGCCATGTACATTGTTCTTTTCCCCTCACATATAGTGACCCATCGTGCCCCCCGATTTTGAAAATATCGAAAAAAAGTACCTTTGTCTTATTGAATGCAGCTTCCACAATATTTAACCAAACATAAGTCAGTATAACCAAAATGTTAGCAGGTAAATCTTCTTCAAAATCTTGCTTATTTTTCAAAATCAATGCAAAAACACCGTAGCAAGAGCTCCCCAAAAAAAAATAACCTATCTTACCCCATTCTACTCTAGTTTTAATTAAAACAGTGAACTAACATTATCAAAAAATTAAAAAAAAAATATCTTTCTATGCTTATGACTTATTGCACGGAGAGGAGGTAGTAAGCCATCTGGATTGTGGTCAATATTTTCCATTTGGTTGCAGGGGAGTTCTAAAAACTATTCCGGCTAACTCCAGAATTTTTACTGATAAATAGGTAAATGTTATGCTCTTCAAGCTTATTAAATTCTAAGTTCTCCTTTTATATTACCAGGTTCTGCTTGCATTGCGATGATATCAACGAACCGAAGGTGAGCAATGGGGAATAGCCATCAGCCAGGGCTTCGTTAGCCGTTGCATACATCGTGTAGTAAATGCAGTCACCCGTTCCAGCGTTTCCGCAAATTTGATCTTCTTATACTATTCTTTAGGTTATTGTCTCATTTTGATATTTAGTTTGATAGAGATGCTTCTCTATGTCAGTTTGAACAAATAGAAGAAGACGGCTATTTAGTGTTAGTTGATAGTGCTAGTGATGGATTGTGCAAACAGCAAATAAGTAGACAGAATCAGCAATTCTCGAATAGTTTAAAGTTAGTGAATTGCACTACAGTTCGAGAGAGTTAAGTTTCAAAATCAAGATTGCAAAAGCAGTACAGACTAGCGCTTTATTGGCGAGCCGTTTCCTAAATAGGCTTAGCTTACAGTAGTAACTCATTGTCGGGAAACTCCGCTGCTTTAATGGGGCTTATTCTGACAAAGTAGGCTACGCGCAAATCAACTCAAACTCTCAATAGTCTTACCATGAAGTAATTTATTTGCTTAAACCTGCATGATTCTAAAATTTTTATATTGTATAAGTAAGATGCACTAAGTACCTTGACAAAGGTAAAGTTTTGGCACTCCAAATACCTGTCATTGTTTTCCTTAAAGTTTTACTAGAAACTCAATTTCGGTGGCAGCTGCTGTTCGTGTATTCGTATACTTGCCTGTAAAAACTAAACTAAGTACCAGTATACCTTACATATCTATGTAAATATTAAGCTCTTAATATATATATTAGTTTTCGCATTTGCATGTGCAGCGATAGTTTACTGTGGTAAAAGGTAGTTCAAAAGCTAAACCCAGCCAAGAAAAACAAGAATTCCAGCTGATAGCTGGTACGCACATAGGTATGTACATACACATGTCGAGCGTGAGGCTTGTTTCTTAGCTCCATAACTCTATTGTGGTAGCAAAACTAACGCCGTGAGACAACAGTATAAAGTTCGTATCATCAGCTGCGTGTTGACACGCTGATGAGTTGACAAGGTGACATGAGCAAATGCACTTATGTACACACACATGGATATCTATGGCAACACTAGGCAAGAGTGTAAGCGTTCTTAAGCTTATGATTACAGAATCTTCCACGAATTCAAGGTGGACGCGTATCACAAAACCGACTCACTGCACGTGTCACCCTTCCACCATCCATCGCCCAATCCAGCCGCCGCCGCCGCCGCTAAGCCACACTACCCGCATTGAAACATTTTCGTTTAATAAACAGTGACGCTTCTGTCAGCTAAAGTTGCTGCTAAAATGTGCAGATTGGTTGCGAGTGAAAAGGGAGGTGTGAAGAGATCACACAAAATTCTCGCTATTACTTGCAACTTCCATTAAATGCGGGTAAATGTTGTTAGTGCCGCTGCTAATGTGCTTGTTGCCATCAAGCTAGATGTTATTGCTATTATTATTGTTGTTTTAGCCATTGCGTGCATCGTTGTTTCGCTGGTGTGCACGACATATGCCAACGCCAGCTAAAATAAACGCAACCGAACAACAGTCAGCAACAACAACAATTTATCAACTTTCATACACGTTTCTCATCGGTTTTCATATATCCTGTACACAAATCCTTTTTGGCGCACCGTTCGCTTTGTTCGCGTGCTTTACAAATTCTGCGGTTAACTTTTGCTGGTTTTGGTATGCGGAATGCGGCATGCGGCATGAGCAAATGTGAGTGTGTCGCACAGCTGGCTACCAAAGGCAATTGCTAAGGTAATTGCTACTTAATTTATTTATTAAATTTTTGAAGTGCGGCTGTAATTTTTAAAAATATTGCGACTATAGAAATTTAAACTAAAAAAGTTATGGTTCGTTATTACTTTAAAGTTATAGTCCTTTATTTGAAAAGCCTTTAGTCCTAATTAATTTAATAGAGAAAGAAAAAACGCTTCTGCGATTTTGGCCTAGTTTAACAAAGCGCCGAGAATTCCACAGCATTGCTGATCGGAGGTGGCGAGTGGAAACTATTGTACTTGCGTTACGACCAGACAAATCTGGCCATCCTACAATCTGAAACAGAGAAAAGCCCTTATAAGTCTTTCGAAACACGAACTAAGGCATATAATATCTCTTATCACCGGCCACTGCCTTTTGGGCACTCACGCACGTCGGCTCGGGGTTCCTCAAAACGACCTGTGCAAATACTGCGAGGACGAAGATGAGGAAGTATCGAGCAGACATTTGCTGTGCAGTTGTCCCGGTCTAGCCAGAAGTCGACTCGCTCTTCTAGGCTCTCCAACAATTGACAATCTTTCAGTACTCTCGAACCTGAAAATCGAATCTCTCATCAAATTCTGGAAACGAATTAATATCTTTGACCAAAATCTACAATAAAAATCTCGGTTAGGTGGGGAAATCATATAACATAATGAGCTCTATGTGGCACTCCGATGCGGGGTCACCCTTAAACCAACCAACCAACAAAGCGCGCCAGTCGTTTCTTTCTCGGGCTAACTGGGGCTAATTGGATATCTCCACGTGAAGTCAAATTTTTCTACACCTGATCTTTCGAACTCAAAGGAGGCCATACTGTTCCTCTGCTCCCACCAGAAGATACTGTATCGAATACTTTCGGAGGTGGCATCCATTCGGATGACATGACCTAGCTAGCTGAGCCACTGGATCATTATTTTATAAAAAGTTTCAACTCAGTCTTAGTCTTTTTTTTACAAGATTTACCATTATGAGTAGAGCTTTACCTAGCTTTAGGTCTAACGTGAAATAGAAAACTAACATAATTGAAGGGACGATGAGCTTTTTTGTGGCTTCAGAAACATAAATTCTGCGATGGAAACTGTTGTAGTAAGTTTAGGATGGTCTGCCAGATACGAAAAAAAATAAGAGCGATATGGCGTTTTGGCAAAAGCGGGATAGTGGCTGAGAAAGTATTCTAACCTCCAATATTTTTTCAGCTGTGACAGAAGTCAATAGAGGTATACCCCATACACTCCTATGTTGGACCCTTTAACAAACATTTAGAAAAAGGGTAGGCACAAGCAAAAATAAAAACACTTTTTGTAAAACAATCTTTAAATCGAATAAAAACGTCTAAGTTTGGGACATTATCTCTTATAACCACAGTTGGAAATAGTAATCTCCTGAGGCATCTAGGACTAATTTCCTGGTAACCCTATATAAAATGAACTTATAAATTCCTGCTTTAGTTGAAATCAAAATAAAGTTAGATTTTCATGAGTTTTGCATATTTTAATGCTCTTGTGGCTACTAACTGCGCATTATTCTCTACTCTGACATTCGAACTTGTTTTAAGTTGAACTGGAGTAACAGAAAAAAAACACTCGTTGAGAAGCAAATAAAAAGTAGAAGAATTTAAGTTTCACTTACCCTTTGGAATGCAAACTCGTAGTTGCGCCAATTCACATAAGTACACTTTGGTGGCCTTAAGACAGCATCAGTGCATACGCATAGGTATATAAATTGCCACATTTTATTACCCAATATCAGAAGAATGAGTAGGCTGACCAATGGATAGTCAACTTTACAATTACAAAAGTGACACGATCGAAAGGGTGACTGGACGACAAAGCAATCGATATAGCCAGCCAGCCGGCCGCTATCGTACGAATGGAAAGGGAAGAGTTATTATTATTTGCAGCCCAAGATATAAATCTCCGACGAGACAGTCAATATCATCGCTGGGACTAAGAGGAAGGCATGCCCACTAAATTGCTACTACTACTACAGATTCAAGTTATACCGTAAGCACCAGCAACGACAACAATATGTGGCGAGCGAAGGCATTGTTTGCACAACCCACAACCACACCATCTTTGGCTCATTTCCGACCACACTGATGCCACAAACCACTTTAAAGTATCTACATATTGATAATGCTCGCCGCATCATTGTATGCGCCTGGGTGTATGAATAACATTCAATATGATTATATTGGCGCAGAAGCAGTGATTATGACCCGTCGACCTGTACATACATACGTCACTGCGCTTTGGGATAGGATTAGCAGTGGCATTAAGCGTTATACCAGTGCGCTGCCATCTGGCTTTAGAATATTCTCAGTTGGCTCAAACTTGTTCTGCTTGGCTTAAGCGCGATTGTGGCTAGCATTTGCTGCTGGCACGTGTTGAGCGATGCTGCGATTCCAAGGCCTCCTGCTTGCCTATTGTCTCTTCGGTATGTGTTTTAATTGAATATTTCACTTCCAGGTGCATTAGATAGCAGCAAGGCAAATCAGTGTTAATGTTAGTGGAGGTTTCTTAAGGAAGGCTGAGAAGCGGCGCGATGGAAGGACGGTTTACTGGAAGGTTGTTCGGCAACAATGATGACGGTAAATTATGACATTAATTTGAAGAAAATATAGTTAAAATTATTCTTACTCTCGACCACTTCTGAGATTTTCGATTTGTATTACTTATATTTATGGTAATATATTTCCTCTTTCGTTTATTTAAGAAACTCAGACAAGTAAAATTGTCATTTTGAAAATTTACGAAATCTTAAAAAACTGCTTTTGAAAATTTACGAGTATGACATGTTTTTCTCAGTAATATTTTCTTCTCACTGCAATTGTCTAAGCAATTTCGTTTGAGTATAAAATGGTATATGAACCATTTTTTTATTTCACTAATCAAAAGTTTAGTCGTAAAAAGTCCTTAGGTAGCGAAAAAATCCTCCAAGCTATAAAACCAATTTTAAGTTTTTAGTTAACTTATGCTCCGCTGTAACCGAATGGGCTTGTATGTGATTACTATTCAGAAATTCACGTATTCCAAAACTTTAAATTATAGGAAAAGCGTTTTCTAATAGCTGTCGTCTCTGGGTAGGCAAGGGCAAACCTTCGGGTGCTTTTCTGCCATGAAACTCATCCTCATAAAAAATCAAACCTTTAGCCGTTCTGAGGCGGCACGAAACGGCCCCCCCCCCATTTGTAAAAAAACATTAAGATACATTTATGTGGATATTTGCTTCATTTCCACTTTGAATGCTAATTTTAATTAAATTCAATGAATTGTTCTCTGAAATTTAAATCACACATACACATGCTAGCATCTAAACGGTTTTTGCAATTCAGAATTTGTGATCTAAGATTGTCTCTAAATGAGCTCTCATCATCACCGATTTAAGTCTTCAAGTACTGTCATCTCGAAAACCGGAGCTAATTTGACAAAAAGAGGGTCGTCATTGAATTTAGAAAGACCCTATTGAGTTGGCGGGCTAATCACTTACCCTGTCAGAAATTAAAAACAGATTAACGAGACTAACGCAAAGCTGAGTCTTGTCAATGCCCTATGCTTCCAAAAGGAGTGAACAAGGAAAAAAAACTGAGTTGGATAAAATATCAAAACCTTTGCGTAAACAAGCAAATAAAAGTTGGAAATCCGAGCACATAAATTGCTTAAAATTCTGAAAGAGGTAGTGCCTATTCGCTGGGTGTCATCTCTAATAAAGATGGTGGGTTTTCAAGCATTTAGTAATTACTTCAATTTATCCATAGTCATAAAGCTTACGTGAAGACGTGCAATGTCACTATTAAAAACCCACTAAAAACAAGTATTAGTACTGAATTTTTTAATTAAATTTTCCAAAATGTTGGAATAATATTCAGAGTTAATTGTTTTATCTTTGTGAAGACAATCAATCAGATAAACCTCTTTTGCAATTCAAAAAAAAAAAAAAAAAACCCATAATCTCTTTTTCCAATCGTTTTGTATTCACCTGCTTTAGAGCTGAACAACCAGTTTCAGTCCACTATAAACCGTCTGGCTTTAGTTTGGGACCATAGCTGTAGATGAAGGTCTCATCCATAGTTATACAACGATGCAAAACATCGGTGTAATTCTTCTAAGAATACTTCAAGTTTCCAAATATCTGTTATCTCTGATCTGTTAAGGGGGAAGCCTACTGTGACAAGGGGAAAAACAGGCAATTTAACAAATAACGATATCAAAAAAATCCTATGTCAGACGAGAGACACTATTACAGAGAATATATAATTAAATTTTTAAGCTGATTCATTTATCAGAACTCGAGATATCGTGTACACCGTATACAAAAACTTAGTTTCGAGAAAAATGCGTTTAAAGTTTCAGTATAGCAGGTACGCGCTTTGGAGCGCTTCAGGAAAAGGTCGAAATTTCAACGAAGAAAAATTTAGCCAGCTGTAACACATATTGTACCTTATTTAAGAGGGTTCAAAGTATTTTTTAAGCTAATAAAAAAAAAATCGATTTTTTGAAAAATTCACAGTAGACTTCCCCCTTAACTCTTCTCCATGTTTTTATGAATATCTTGTTAAATCGGATCCGATTATTTTCATCGCAAAAAACATAATGTTAAAATGCATATACATTTTGATTCCTCTACTGATTAATACAGGGTGGGCCATATAGCGTTTACTTTTCGAACCACCTATTTTTTTGAGAATGGTGACACAAATGACAGGTCAAATGTGTTCATAATTTACTTAAAGGTTTGACATTTACGAAATGGGACGCTATACGCACGCTTGAAAAAAATTGGGAAATATTGAAAACCTATTTCCAAAGTGGTGAGTCTTCTTCTTCTTCCGCGGTTACAGTAAATGGCGAGCGTTACCGTGACATGCTCAACGAGTTTTTGTTTTCAAAAATTGAAGAGGATGACATGGACGACATTTGGTTTCAACAGGACGGTGCAACTTGTCACACTGCCAAAGTTACACTCGAACTTTTGGCTACCGTTTTTGAAAACCGAATAATCAGCCGAAATTCCGATATCAATTGGCCCCCTCGGAGCTGTGATTTAAGCCCGTTGGACTATTTTTTGTGGGGAGCCGTTAAGGACAAATGCTTTGCGAACCATCCAGAGACGATTTATGCTTTAAAACACGAAGTCGAAGTTGCCATTCATGAAATTGGAGCCCAAACAATCGAAAATGTGCTTAAAAATTGGGTTGATCGAATGGCCTACTGTAAAGCCAGTTGTGGCAGTCATTTAACCGATATTATTTTTTATTCATAAATCACAATGTTCAATCTTCAAAATAAAAAAAAGTTTGAAAAAATATTGATTAGTTTTTTTTATAGCCGATTCAATAACTTTAAAAGTTATAGGAATCTTACAAACTCACAGGGATACCTAGGCATTGTCTCAGCTTTTAACAAATTTTGTCACCAAGCGTATTTGAAGAAAATATTTGCCGGAGCCAAAGCAGTTTTTTTCTTAGAAAGCCGTGGGAAAGTAGTATGTATTCGCCTCTAAGTGATCTCTGATCTGCTTCGTTGCTTATTTAGAATTTTATAGAATTTTTGAAGTATCCCATGTTTTCGTGCCATATATCCCAGTATGGCGGAACTGGAGTCGCTAAAATCATCATAGCGCTATGAAAATTAGACAAAAAATGTTTGCAAATTCAATCTTACTTTAGAAACAAAAAAATGTCATGCACGAAAGCGAAGCATAAAGCCTAATTTGAAACAGGAAGTATTAGTAAGTACAAGACGTAGACTCAATTTATTAATGAAAAAAATAATTCGAAAATCTTAGAGGTGATGATTTCAAAAATTACAAAAAAAAAATTCAAAATGTTTGAGTGAATAAAGTAATTTTAAACATATTTCATCAAAAAAAAAACAAAAAAAAAACCCTAAAAATGTGTTAAGAAGAACCGAAAACATTTCCAAAACTTTTGACAAAAAGTGCAGTCATATTACTAAAAAAATGTTTGTTTTAATAATACTACTCTGGGCAAAAAGTAAGGTGAATTTATTTGTAAACTTCGCGGGATTAAAATTTCGCGCTAGTTATTTTTTTCATGAGTTGGCAGCACTGTTAATACCATCTGGGCCAACTTTCATGTGAATGTCATTATCAGTAATATATTTGCGCTTGTGTTTACCAAACGACCAAGAGTGCATTTTTCGATTTTTACAATGTCTGATTTGATTGAGCAGAGAATTCCCATCAAATTTTGTTTGCGGAATGAAATTTCGGCTGCGGAAACGTTTAGCATGTTGCAGAAGGCATTTGGTGATTCGACCATGTCGCAGAAAAATGTTGAAAAGTGGTACAAAGACTTTAAAGAGGGTCGAGAACGTGTTGATGACTTGTAGCGCTCCGGACGACCATCGACGTCAACAGATGACCAACACGGGAATAAAGTGAAGGAGTTAGTGCTCAAAAATCGTCAGTTGACTATTAAAGACCTTACTGATATGACCGGAATATCAGAAGGATCTGTGAAAACCATTTTGAAAGACCATTTGGGCCTACGAAAAGTCAAATCTCGTTTGGTACCGAAAACTCTCAATTTCTTGGAAAAAAGTCGTCGCGTTGATGAGTGTGAAACAATGATTTCAGACTACGAGTATCAGGACAAGCTCAAATGCATCATTACAGGAGATGAAACTTGGATTTATGCTTACGACCCTGAAACAACCGACCAATCAAGCGAATATCGTGCTAAAGGCGAGGCCATACCGAAAAGAGCACGTCAAAGTCGTTCAAAAATAAAGGTCATGATGACAGTTTTTTTCGATTTTCGTGGTGTGGTGCACTATGAATTCCTTCCACCTGGCGAAACTGTTAATAAGGAATATTATTTGAGCGTTATGCGTCGTTTACGTGAAGCAATTCTTCTAAAAAGACCAGAATTATGGGCCAACAACTCTTGGTTTTTGCATCACGATAATGCTCCGTCTCACACTGCACTCGTTCTTCGTGACCATTTCGCCAAAAATTCCACGCATATCGTTCCGAAGCCACCGTATTCGCCTGATTTGGCTCCGTGTGACTTCTGGCTATTCCCAAAACTCGAGAGACCACTCCGGGGAAGGCGTTTCGAGTCGATTGAGGAGATAAAAGCTGAATCGAAGAAGGTGCTGATGGCTATACCGGAAATGGACTATTTGGTATGTTTCGGGGATTGGAAAAATCGTTGGCATAAGTGTATTTCATCGAGAGGGGATTATTTTGAAGGAGATGAAATTGATTTACAAGAATAAATAAAGATTTTTCGTTTTACAACCAAATTCACCTTACTTTTTGCCCACAGTAATACATTTTATCAATAAAAAAAATTATAAAAATATTAAAATGCAAGTAGAATAAATCTTAAAACTATTAAATTTTTCTCAAAATTATTAAATTTTCTTCAAATTTATACTTAAGCCTACAAATAAACAATTTTTAAGAGAAATTTACAGCTTTTAAGCCTTTGACATGGAATCACCCTTTCAATACTTTTTGACTACTCAGTTTTACTCGTACATCTCTAAATTTTGTAATTTACTGCAGTGGTTTTGCGTTACGTTGTGCATTTGTTATATGGAGACAGAAATTATAAAAAGTCCAGAGGATTTCCTAGTAACTTCAAACTTCATCTTTGATTTAATAAGCTATAAAACTGCGCTAATTCAATACAATATTAAATTTGGAATTTGATTACATGGTTTTTGTCAGAAAAAGAGCTTTACTTTTATGTACAATTAACAAGGATTCAGAGTTGGAAAAAGGCCAAAATATTGTGGTGCTATCGCTGAACATTTTTCCTACGGTAGTATTAAAGTATTCACTGCTCCCTTCGCAACTTTGCCGTAAAAAGGGTCAAATAAACTATAAAAAGCTATTAGCGGCTTTGAATCTGTAAAGCAGAAAGGGTAAGAAAACTTTCTAAATATATTTCAATCTAATTATATAGACGTATAATCAGCATACTTCTTTTATTAGATAACACAGACACTCTTCCCAGCCATGACTCAAGTCGTGCACCTGACCTGTTGTTGTTGACCAGAGGTAAGGCTTCCTATGATTTATTTGCTCCCTTTGATTTAGTGTGCGGGTGTACATGTTTATGGTTTTAATCCAATAACATATTTAACCGTACAACTACACTTCATTGAGGTCAGTAAAAGCGAAGCATAAAAAATGCAATACTAAATAGGAAAATTATAAGTGTAATAAGTTAATCTGCCTTGACTTTACAATGGAGAGCTACCGAAAAAAATTGTGAATCAAAGCCTACATATTTGTATGCTGTTACTACTGTTCCCCTGCAGACGCTGACCCGGACGCCCGACCGGAGCATTCACACTTCCTACGCCTCATTGCCTCGTTCCCATTTGCCACTATTTCATAAGTAATTAAAATTTCAACACAGAACGGCCGGAATTACATTTTAAGCCAGCCGTGGCATTGCAACCATTCACACTATCAAATGTTCACGTGCACATATTCACACATAAATGCTGTTGTATGTGTATGCACAATTTTATATTTATTTTGCCTACAGCTGACCATTTATCCATGAGCCATCGCCGTACCGGCCAACGCATGAATTGCCTCGCTGCAAGGGCAGCAAAGCTTACAGGCGGTTCATTTGCACATTCCTCCCCTCACATCTCACGAATACTGTGGTAACACCCCTTCGCAGACGCCGAAGTACTTTTCGGTATGTTGCGTATGCCACGCCCCATACTTCATTCAACTGTGGGAAATATTGAAATATTTTATGGCTTCCCTCAGATTACACAGTGCCCCGCTGTTTTCCTTTGCTTTCCTTCAATTCAACTCAATTCAACTCATCGCATCTCATCTCATCTGATCTGTGTGTTGAGTTCAGTTCTACTGCCACTTTTTGCCGCCCGGCTTATTTTATATAGTCCAGCATAGCAGCTCAGTTCAGTTCAATTTCGATTACTGGGCTGCTGTGGCTGAAGTTTTAACTTCACTGCCAGAGCGGAAGAAGTTTGTACGTTGGCATTCATGCCTTACCCACCGGCATACTGAAAACAATTTTGAAAAGTGCTGTTTGGGGATTACGGCACAACAACAATTCAACACAGCTTAACATCCAGCATGCAGCTCAGATCAGCGCTTTAAACTCGTTCGCAGTGGTGTCGGCTCAACTACCAGATTCTAGGACTGACTACCCTCGACTATCTCGACAAGTGACGTCTGGTGGATGGCCCAGTATCGACAATTGAGAAAATTCTCAGAATTTCGTAGTCTTGTTCATTCGCATTTTGTTATTGTTATGGTAATTGTTTGTATGCCATATTTATTTTGCTTTTCTTTTTGTTTTTTCTGTATTCTTTTTTTGTTGTTTTGTTGCTGCTGGTGCTTTTGTGTGGTAAAATTACAATTCGGAACAGGGGGTTCTCAGATTTAATTGACAAAAAGAGTTTACTATCAAAAAGAGGTAGACTACCGAGCGAGATTCTCCAAAGACGGAAGGGAACTATGCCCAACCGCCTTGTTATTCAGCTTGCCATGAGGGCTTTCGAGTATTTATGTGGAATACATACATACATATGTATACCATACATGTGTATGTGGGCAAGCGAGTACTCTGAAGTCTGTGGCATGCACTTAAGGAATACGGACGGCTTAGAATTCAATTCGAAATTTTTACAAGCTGCAATGAAAACCGTATGAAGCAGTTGTGGTATGTATGTATGTAGTGTATTGGAAATATGTAAACAATATTAGGATGCATCATTTTCAAACAAAATCAATTTGGAAGTGTTTTTCCAACGGAATTATAAAATTATTAGATATAAAATTATTTGTGAAAATATTTCGCAAAATGTTAAATTAAGTACGAGGGGTGCCTTTTATTGTTTTTCAAAATATTCTCCATGAAGATCTATACACTTTTGCATGCGTTTGAACCAATTGTCGAATCACTTTTGCCACTCTGAATGAGGTACCTCCAAAACATGCATTCTGAATGCCGCAACCGCTTCTTCAGGTGTCGAAAAACGTTGACCTCTCAGTTTGTTTTTTACGTACGGGAATAAAAAGAAGTCATTCGGTGCCAAGTCAGGACTATACGGCGGATGACCCATTAATTCGATGTTTTGGGTGCTCAAAAATGCAGTTGTTTGAGCTGATGTGTGAGAGCTCGCATTGTCCTGGTGAAGCGTAATCCGTCTTTGGCGATTGGTTTTCCTAATTTCTTGGAAGACAAATGGTTGTGTACCACTCAGAATTTACTGTTCTGCGCTGTTCTAGTGGTATGGTTGCGACATGTCCAGTTTTTCCGAAAAAAACAGGCGACCATTTGCTTGGAAGTGCTTAGTGCGCGAACAACTTTTGTTGGGTTTGGCTCATCTTGAAACACCCATACAGTCGACTTCTGTTTACTTTCGGGCTCATACGCGTAAATCCATGATTCATCACCTATCACGATGTCATAGACGTGTTTCGAAGCCCCGCGATCGTATTTTTTGAGCATTTCCTTTGACCAATCGACACGAGCCTTTTTTTGAGCGATTGACAAATTGTGTGGGATCCAACGCGAACAAATTTTTTGACATTCAAATGTTTATGCAATATTGAATGTATGCTGGTCCCACTAATGCCTAAGATTGTCTCAATCTCACGATAGGTCACATGACGATCTTGCATTATCAGTTCGCGCACAGCATCAATGCTTTTCGGAACAACAACTCATTTTGGACGACCTTCACGAAATTCGTTTTGGAGCCAAAAAATGAATTCAGTTCTTCCATGCAATATTGCTGAGTTAATCCACGTCGAAAGTTGTAAAAAATAATCGCACGAAAATGTTCACGATTTAATTCCATTTTTGGACCGAGATAAATCTTTTAAGTTACTGTAAACAACACAAATAGCGCTGGTATTTCAAAACGTTCTGAGTACGTAAAAGCCAAAAAATGTCAAACTTTGCGATACAGCTGCCAATTGCCAGATTGCAACACCAGGGTTGCCAAATAAAAGATTTAGATTTACTTGACCGATTCGATAATGCCTCCAAAAATCGATTTTTTTATAAAGAAAAAATGTTTTTAAAACAATTTTTTACAAAACTTTACCACAGATGATAGAAAAGTTTAAGATTAACAATTTTATCAACGGAACAATAAAATTTGTAAAATTTACTAAGGAAATGTTTAAGGTAAACATAAATAAATAAATAATGTAGCCAATCGCAACCATTTATTTCTTGAAAAATTAACCCATTCACGCCCAAATGCTCGCTGTAAATACTAGCATACCTTCGTGACTCTCTTACAAAAATTTTAGAAATTTTTCTGTAGAACTTTGAATCGTAAACTTTTCTACCGTCTGAGGTGATTTTTGGAAGTTTATTGCACAAATTAATTTTATTTATAAAAAACATTCTTTAATAGTTTGTCGAAGTATTCTGTGAGCAGTCTTAAGATATAATACATTTTATAAAACTTAAAAAAAATGTAGTAAAATCGCAATTTGAATTGGTGAGGCACCTTAATGTGCATATGAATGTGTCCTTACATTCTACTGCGTACGGAGATGTGAGAAAATATGTGTATTAATATGTAAATAGTTCACACCTCATATTGGAAGGGAAACTCGGTCAAATACCAAACAATGGATGAATGCACCAATCATATAGATATACACGTATATACATCCATACAGGCATGCGTAGCCATTAATTATTATTTTTGGGCTGTAACTAAAAGTTTTCAAGTATTCATTGGAATTTTTAGAAATTTCTTTTGTGTGTGAATTTTTGTATGCAAATAGTGCTTGATGTGTTTTCCAAAGTTCCTAGAATTTGCAAACATTTTAATTGATGGCATACATATACATACGTGTACTGGACGTGTACTATTTATACTTCAGCAACTTTATATGTTTATTTTGTTAATTTAATCTTTTTAATATAACAAAAACCTTCAAATCGAGCTTCTAAACGATGTACAAAAATCACAAAATCTGACAAACTTAATAAAATTCTCAACAAAATATATCATTTTTTAATAAGAATTTTCTGAAAACAACTGGGTATGCAATTACATAGTCTATTAAAGTTTGGTAAAATAAAGTGTAATTATGAAGTCACCCAAAAATTGCGTTGGTTATTGACAATTTTGTTTTGCCTGCAATGTTAAGCATTTTCTTCCATATAAACAACATCCGAGAATCTGCTTTGTGTAAAAAAAAATACATTTGGACTACAACAGAATGACGCTATGTGTTGCACAGCCAACTTTACATTTGATACGTTGGGCAATGTTTTCGAGTAATTAACCAATTATCCATTGGTTGTTATTGGACTCCGCTGGAGAACTTTTTGTGATTTTACAATTTTGGTGAATTTTACACAAATTTTGAAAATTCGAATTATAAGATTTTTGTTATGTAAATTGCAATATAAATTGTAATGAATTATATTTCCATAAAAAATTAACGTAAAAAGGTGTGGAAAAAATACATGGCGAATATTGTTAAAGGACAAAATTACTTAATTATGTCAGCAAATCTACCCATCTACCGGTAAAACTTAAACCACTGACTATTTGTTGAAAGTCGACTACGAGGGCATGGAACCAACCGAATGATACTCAGTAATTAGAATTCCTTAGTTTGCTATGTTTACTTTTAAGGTATTCACACCTTATAATTGTTTACATGAATTGACAGTTTATCTTTGCCCTAAAATGTCTCAAATGATTGAGAATCAACTGATATCGTCAGTTTGTTGACGGCACCAGCATGAAACATCACTCGGCTGTCATAACCGAAATAAGAACAAAACCGGTAAATAATAAAACCGCGATGAAATACAACATCGCGCATATTAACAGTGCGAGGATATTTGCACGATCGATTATATAAAGTTTAGCATTTAGAGGCGCAAAACAATTTCATTAAAATAATTTCGCGGCTGAATTTACAGTAGCCCGTTCTGTCAAAGCATTTTTCAGTATATTTCCACCAATTTCATCATTTATCTCTCCAAAATAAAAAACTTAACATTCAAATTTTAAAGGGAGCATCAGTTGCCCTCTAAATGTATCAACCCGAGAGTTTAAAAAAGCGCTTGAGAGAACGAAAGTACGTTAATCTAATATTAGAGGTTGGCTCAGAAAATGGTCTTAAATAGAATAATAAAGGGTTATAAAATTCCAGTGCCGATGTTGAATGTAAACCAAACGTAAACGTCAAGTTTTTTTCTGCATTTTGTTTGACATTTTTCAATTTCAGATTAACTCAATTTGAACCATGGAAAGATACACAACCGAGCACCGTGTTAAAGTTGGTTAATGGTTAATGGTAGTAAAGGGTTAAGGTATGGTCCTTTAGCACTGCGACCATATCGATCTGTTGTGCACCTTATGCTGTCTATTGACTGTTAAGTATGCTTATGAATTGTACCAGCCCCTTCTGAGGGAGTGATTGAAGGTCTTCATCTGTAAGCATGAACTTGTTTAAAAACCTTTTCCTTCTATGCGTCGACCCCGGACATTCGATGATGAGATGTTCTATAGACTCCTCATCTTCGCAGCAAAATCTGCAGGTGCTGGTGTTAGTTATGCCTAATTTATGTAGGTGTTTGTTGCAGGTGAAGTGACCCGTGAGGGCGCCTGTGAGAGTACAGATGCTCTTTTTGTTTAACGTGAGGGCCATGTTAGCTCTTTTAGCGTTGAAGCTTAGGAACTTTTAGGAGTGTCTAAGACCCTCTACGTTGTTCCAATGCTGATTTATTACAGTTTTGGCCCACTATTTTACTTTTTGTTTTAGGCTGTTTTTGTTGAATCCAAACATGGGACTAGGTCCGATGAAATTTACATCTGCCCCGTTTTTGGCTTGAAAGTCTGCCTTTTCGTTGCCGTCATATCCCTCATGTCCTAGTACCCAAATTAATGAGACATTGTTTTTGGATGCCGCGTTATAGTTATTCAGGCTTATTATGAAAAAATGGAGGTGTACCGCCGAGACCAAGGCGGCCATTTGACCGATATTTTATTCCATACATAATTAAGCCATATCAGTATTATCATAATAAAGAGAAATTACAATAATTTCCTAAAAAAATTGTATTTTATTCAAAATCAACACCGGCCCTTGAAACTTAATCACCCTTTATTTTAAAGTAATGCAAAACCAATAGCTTAGTATTTTTAAATCGTCTTTTTAATAACAACTCTTACCTTGATGCCAGCATTAAAAGAGGTTAAAAAAACTAAATTTCAAACAAAACTCGCAATTAAATGTTCTGTCAAAGTTCGGCTTTTTTTTACAAAAACTCAATTGATGGTAAATGAAAAAATTAATTTAAGTGAGTTAAAGAAAAGAAACTAAAAAGTTCGACCTAAATTGGGGGACATCAGAATTCGTTTTAGAGGTATGGTTCCTTCGGCAAGGTTTCTTATTTTGATCCCTAGAATATGATTTTCACAGAGCAATGGACGATTTTTTTGCCTCCCTCCAAATCGACCCGGCCTAATGTATGTATTATCTAATTATATCTAACTCACGCAACACCAAGGTTAAGTGTCAGGTTTTCCAAATTTTAGAAAAACGTCTTTCTACCCATAAGATCATTATTCTCTTTATGGAGTAACAACTCTATGCAACTTTTCCTGACTAACTGCAATGCATTATCACATACTTTGAATTTTTAAAAATTAGTCCATACGCTAATTTCGTCACTTATCTTTGCATCTCCAATGTCTACTTCGGTACCATTTTTCATTTTTACGTTTGCCCTCAACGGGGCCCCACATAAAATGGTACGGTCGAGTCCATTCACTGCCGCTAGCTGGCCAATTGGCTAATAACTCAATTTTCAAAGACAATGCGCAAAAGATAAAATGTTGGCAGTGCAGCACATAGCGCCGTTCTGTTGTAGTCCAAATGTAATTTTTTTCATACAAAGCAGATGCTCGGAAGTTATTTACAAGGAAGAAAATGTTAAATATTGCATACAAAAAAACTGGTCAAAAATCAACACGAATATTGAGGGCCTTCTAACTTACAGTTTATTATAATAAAGTTAAATGGACTAAAAGCTGTGCACTCAAACATTTCTAAAGAGTGGAAAATTTTGATGAAATTTTTTTTTGAAATTTGTTAAATTTTGAGATTTTTGTACAAAAGATCTTTGACTTATAAGATTTTGTTTTACGATGAACTGAAAGATGAAGAAAAGCCGCTGAGGTAAAGGGAACTTGTTTTACGTTTTCAATCGTTACAATAGGGAAAATAAAAACATTCCATCGCTTCAGGATTTTAATCGGGTAAAAAGTGGTGGTGGGAGGGGTTGGGACATATATGTCCCGTCAGTGTTTTTGAATGGGATTTATATGTCCCGATTAGTATTTTATGATCCGGTACCTCATATATAAGTGCACTTTGTTTGTATATGAAACTAATTTTATTTGGAATTCAATTAATTGTTTCAGTAAAGAATATAACAGAAAATAATACAAAATCAATATATTTAACATAAAAAAGTTTGGTTTCTATTTATGGTATGGAGCGAAGCAATCTTTGCAGAGAGGAATCTGACATTCTTCGAAAATTGTTTTTGTTCTCTTGTCTTTTTTTATGATCCGCACAGCCTGTGCAACGTCTTCGATTGGGAATTGAAATGGGTAGGTGACCTGCGACTAGCTTCCTTTTTACTCCTGACGTGCCACTGCGTTGAACAGCTGCTCTTTCCTTTCCTTCAGCAATCATGTGTTCCGCTCTATTATAAAGTCTATAAGTGGCTTTTGTTTTCGTGAAAGTTGCGAACTGATTACCCAACAATTTCCTACTAGCATCACCACCATTTATTAGACTTCCGATCCAACTCATATTGTCCTGCAGCTAACTGATTTACCACGCGCTCGCCTAGAGTTCCTTCGACATTTCCATCTTCTCTCCCACAATAGATATTAAAATCGTAAGTATAGCCAGTAAGAGCAACACATCTGAGCCACATTTTGATACCACGTTTAAGTATTGTTTCATAGAGGAGCTTCCCTCAAATTTCGTCATGTTTTCCTTGATACTTTGGTAAGCACTTTCATTCCGTGCACTTGCAATTCGAGACTTTAGGCGCTCAACCATATCTTCCACGTAATAAAGTTTCGATGCTCCCTCATGCTTTTCAGGTGAAGCAAAGTACATTTTCGATGATAGTAACTGAAATCTATCCCGCGTTATAGTCGATTTTACTGCATCGTTTCCCATAGAATTATGTTTTGGCCAATAGTGTCTTATAGATGGCAAATGGTTATATCACTGCTACCGTTTGAAAAGTCGTCATCCTCATTAGATGATTTCAAAATATTAGCAATGGCATCTTTAGCTTTTTAGGCAATATGAGTATGTTCAAACAAAGTGAGTTTATAAATGAAAAATAATATCAGTACCTACATTTTATAAATTTCCAAGAATGTTCAATACTGACTGAGACACCATGAATACTGGTGGGACACATATGTACGTCCCAGTAAAATGAAAATGCTCATGATTTTTAAAATAAACAAAAGGACGAATACTTACTTACCTCAGTATATAACGAAACCACTAACACAATAAATTACTATACTTTTGGTTGGTTTTAAAACTCAAAAACCACGAATAATTGCAAAAAATAGTGTCAGTTATGGATTTCGCGTCCAAACTTGCGATCGTTTTTCAACTTATGAGCACGTGTTTACCATTAAATATCAAATAACGGAAGGAAATACCGCTAAGAATACCATAAACTACGAAATGGTATAAGCTAAACACATTTTAGTCTCTTTATTTCCAGGCTAGGCATCCTCGAACATATACCGGGACACATAGGTCCCGTTCGGATCGAAAGGGTTAAATCTATCGGAACAAGTGTACTTATATATAAGTTAAAAAAATTTAAGCTTTAAATTTGGGCAGAATATCATTCAAAACTGTAAATCCTATTAAATATTCGATTTTAGAAGTTTGTTTTAATATTTGCATAAAAACTAATAATTTTAGCAAAATTTAATAATTTCCAAACATTTCAATTACATTAGCGGTATTTACCACACACACGTATAATATGAATTAATTTAAAATACATAATGCGATTAAAAATGAGTACATGAGCCGCTGCTAGAAATTATTTTTGTGAAAATTGAATTTTTCGAAAACTAAACGCATTTATTTTTAATTGTTGGAATTATTTTAATGAAATGCAGAAGTTCTGTTGCCTTTGTCTAGAGCGTAAAAACCCACACATATACCTATAATACTTATTTATGTATGCACACAAACAAAAAACATAAATCTATGGGAACACATTTTTAGCGCCATCATTGAGCTAAATTTAATTTTTGCAAATCAACGCTAAAAGCAGGCTTGCAACATTAATTTTACGTTTTTAGTAATTGGGGAAAACAAATGAAAATATCTATACCAGTAAGCATATAAGTCCACATGAACTTAATAAACATATTTGTATATTAGTTTCCTGCCCTTAGAATGTGGGTACGTGCGTAAGGCCATAAAAATGCTGCGAGTAACCAAAATGGCTAATTGCCGCTTTATTTTTCCGCTTGAATTGACCAATTGAGTGAAACTTAATTAAACTAATTTTCACCACAAACCGATTGCCAGATGGCAAACTAATGTCTAAACTCATATATACACGTACATGTATGCCCTCGTGTACTAGGGACAGCCTATGCCTTTGAACATTCTATCGCATGGCAAACATGATTAAAAGTGAAAAGAAACATTAGCATACGTTCGCATGTACATATATATTATATTACATAAAACAATAGCCTAGAAAAATACTCAAGTGCCTGAATTCAGACAAATAAAATAAAATATACACGGCGCTTAATTTCATTTATTAAACGGTCAAACATCTTTTTCTAACCCATAGACGAACCAAAACATTCCATTTCCGAATCAAATTGGACCGAATATTTTCAAGGATATTAAAAGTGGTAATGGCTTTCACTACCTTGTTGCGGCCAAACTGCGCACACGTCTCTGTGCAGCAAAAAACGTACATCTACCTACGCAAAGAATGCTCAACATCGAAAAGCTGCAATCACAACAGACAGCTAGAAGATTCGCCACTCGACTCTCACTCCTGCTCTCAGAGAGTACTGCCCAACAAACCGGCATGCACGAGCAATGGAGCAACATTTCTCATTCTCTACGTCCCGCGCCGAAGAAGAAATCGGATTCCGGCGAGCCCGAAAAAACGGTTGGTACGTCGAGGAATGTCATGCTGCCGCAGAAAGCAAAGATGCTGCCTATAGAGCCACGCTGCGATCGGGCGCAAAGCGAGCCATAAGGCATAGCTACCGAGAGTTAAGAAAGGAAGAGAGACATGTTATCATAAAGAAGAAACGAGGGCCGAAATACGTGAGTGAGATGCTGGCCAACAGGAACAACGGCCGAAAATTCTACCAGAAAGTTCGGTGGCTTACAGAAGGTTTTAAGACCGGGGCGTTTTCCTGTAAGAACAAAGACGACGATCTGGTGACTGACATACAGAGCATACTTAAGTTATAGAGGGAACACTTCTCGAACCTTTTAAACAGTCATAGCTGCGAATGTGAAGACCTCGATACCTCAATTCGTCGACGACGGAATTGTCGTTCCGCTATCCGACCATGAGACCATGAGAATGGCGATAACGCGGCTAAAGAACAACAAAGTCGCGGGCGCCAATGGACTGCCGGCTTAGCTTTTCAAACATGACTGCGAGGAGCTGGTAAGGTGCATGCATCAGCTTCTAAGCAAAATATGGTCGGTTGAAAGCATGCATGCCGATTGGAATATAAGTGTGCTCTGCGCGATCCATAACAAGGGCGATCCCACAGTCTGTGCCAATTACCACGGGATTAGTCTTCTAGTCTCAGGCACAACTTTTTATAAGAGCGTACAATTGTTGGCGTTATAATTTCGAGGTTGTAAAAAACTTCGTTTAATTAGGAACCAGTATTAACACCGATAACAATGTGAGCCTTGGAATCCAACGTGGAATCTCTCTTGCCAACAAGTGCTACTTTGGACTAAGTAGGCAACTGAGCAGTAAAGTCCTCTCTCGACGAACAAAACTAACACTCTACAAGACTCTGAGCATGCCCGTCCTAACGTATGGCGCAGACGCTTGGACGATGACAACATCCAATGAAGCGACGCTTGGAGTGTTCGAGAGAAAGATTCCACGTAAGATTTTTGGACCTTTGCACGTTGGCAGTGGCGAATATCACAGGCGATGGAACGATGAGCTGTATTAGCTTTACGACGACATAGACATAGCGCAGCGAATAAAGATCCAGCGGCTACGTTGGCTGGGCCATGTCGTCCGAATGGATACAAACGCTCCGGCTCTGAAAGTATTTGATGTGGTACTAGCTGGTGGTAGCAGAGAAAGAGGAAGGCCTCCTCTGCGTTGCAAAAATCAGGTGGAGAAGGACTTAGCCCCACTTGGTGTGTCCAATTGGCGCCGGTTAGCACGAGATAGAAACGCTTGGAACGCTTTGTTAAACTCGGATAAAATGCCGTAAGCGGTTACCGTGCCAATTAAGAAGAAGAGAAATGATTTTTGAGGAAATAATTTTTTATGAGTGGTGCAGATCCAAAGTAAACTACTTAAATAAAACTTATTTTTTTTTTTTGTAGCAAAGGAGAGTTCAAACAAATTGCGACTACTTTGTGGAAACTTCGCATAGAATAGCAAACACTAAGCAAAGATTTTTGTATTGCGAAAAATTACGAAATTGCCTTTGTGATGAACATTTTTTCTGACTTGTGTTATTATTATGAGCGAATTTAACACTGTGGCGTGAGAGATCTATTATGAGTCCTTCGTGGATGTATTTTTCCGAGACTAACTTCTCCTAGTATATTCACCTTGTGTAGATGCTTGTGCCGCTTATGCTTCAATGTTGGACTGGCACCGTGTCCTGTTTGGCGATTTTATCTACTCTCCTTCAAAACCTACAAGTTTTGTTCAAGTTAATTCGTAGTTTAGTTAAATGATGTTTCAATTTCCAATGTCCTGCTGGAGTTCTTGGGATGGTGCTAAAAATATTCTAATTTAATTTCATGTAATCTTTAAATCGGCTTAGGTTAGAGTTAGCTTCTATTGATGTTGAATGTGATAAACTCCGTATATTATCGCTGTATGCTCCTTTTGCCTTTCCTCTACTTTCTGAATAGAAGGCCACAATATGCCTCTGGGCTGTCTAACTTATAATGCGGTGCAAAATTTCTGAAACCGGATTCGAATTTGGAGTACCAAAATCTATCCAAATCAATTAACTTGCTCTTGATAAAAAAATCAGTATTACGAAGTGTAATTGTCTAATACTCTTAGGAAAATTTGCATTAATAGGCCAAAATTTGAATGGAACGTATAGGCTTGAGAGTTTAAAAAGCGCTTGAGAGGAGGAGGGACGGTTTTAGTGGCAACACCACACGACGCAGTAGACGACGGTCGCCGTAAGTGCGAAGGCATTTTGAACCCTACCTCATTCACCAAAAAAAAAAAAAAAAAAATTATGGGTTAGTTGAGAAAGTGTGCTGAAATGAAATAATTTATTAAAGTAATGCAAACCCAATAGCTTTTTGTCACAGATATCTATATAGAGGTCACCTGCAGCGTTGAACAATTGCTTACCAACTACGCCCGATGACAGAGCAGAACAGTATTTTGAAGCCACCTTTTTCATACACATTTTTGCTTTGATGACAGTATTAAAATAGGTTAGAAAAACTAAATTTCAAACAAGAATCGTAAATAAATGCTCTGCCAAAGTTCGGCCGTTTTTTTTAGAAACCCAATTCTGTTTTGAGGTCGAACGTAGTCTTAGCTAAAGCCGAAGTTCGATTGATCTTTAATTTTATCTATGTTTTGGTTGGTTTTGTTTATCTGCTTGAGAACTATCGATATCGATAACCATGGTTTGACAGCTGAGAATGACAAGCTGTGTTGGCATTTCTGTTCAGTAAAGTTTCACAAGTCATTCATCTTAAGTCAATCACTTAACGCCAGAACTTCGCTTCAAATAGCTGAAATTTACTTTGAAAAAAAAAAATTAAAAAAAAAAATTAAATAAAATGAAATGAATTAATCTTTTTGCGAAGTTCACAAAGCACTTGCAGCATCATCGCAATAAGCTGCCGTTACGGTAAATTTTTTTTTCAAAACTCAACTTGCGTACAACGGATTTAACAATCAATTCATTGCAATATTCAAGCCACCATTAACGCCAAATGGTCATATTTATTGCAAACTGTAATAAAAGATTGAACTGATCGAATGAATTATGTAACTCGTAGTCATAGCGGACTACGCCGGATATATGTACATAATATTTAAAAAATAAATGCCATGAAATTGTAAAAATTATAGTAAAAATAAATCATTCCAACAATATTCCTGTTTTGTAATATCATTTTAAATTATTAAGCTCTTAAAAAACACCCGATACAAAAAAGCTTGTAGAAAGAAAATTTCTTGCCCTCTTGAAATTTCGCCAGACATAGGTATAATGCGAATGTTTGCGTGTTCATCTGTTGCATCCGATGCCATTTTTTACGTATGAAAAAAACTTATACATTTCGGTCGATTTATTTGTACACTCACACATACTTATATATATGCACGTATATCACTTCCATGCATGAGTTCCTTTGTTATGCCAGGCTTGGTTTCTGTTCGACTTCCCTTTCGTTTTTTTTTTGTTTTTATTCAATTTAGCATATTTTTAGGCGTCTTAACAGTGCTTAAATACAAACAGCGCAGAGATTTGTTTGCGACATAAATCTTCATTTGCCCTTGCAAACAAAACAAAAGCGTACATAAAAACAACATCGTTAGCTGTAGGGGGGCTGCAGGAACAACACTAAAGTGGAATGAGTAAGGGTTGCCATTCGCGCTAATGGCGGTGAAAACCACGTACCACTCTCTTCTCAATGCCGTCAATTATATTGGCAAGTGCCATTAAAATTCTTAACTGCCACTTTATTAGCGCATAAAACACTTAGCGGCTGTCCCAAAAAAACACGCAGATACTCTCGCACATACACGCGCACACATTTGCTTATGGTGTATTTTATTTATTTCGTATTTATTTACGTATACATTCAGGCGTATCGGCGCTGTTCAATCGAATAAACCAAATATATACCAACAACTTAATAAATGGAGTTATAAATGCAAAACAGTTGCAAAAACCAAATGTGAGCACTGCGCAGAGGAGCCACTTTTTTGGATTTATATGTTAGTTGGCCTCTACAGCTTTACGAAAGAGTGCCATGTCATTTTGGAATTTCTAAATTTTTTACAAGTGAAGGGACTTAATTTAGTGGCATTGGAATGTCAGTACGGGTATGAGACTTAGTTAGCTTAAGGAAGTAGACCACTGTTGGAAAATTTTTTCTTTTCATTTACGTTAGAATATTAAGGTGAAAAAATGGTTAAATACTCCTATATTGAATATTTGCTCAGCTGTCTCAGTCTTGTGTGCATTTTACCGGACCAATTGATTTTAAATTTTAGCTCATGTGACGAACAGCAGCAGGGCTTCTGGACGTAATGTCAATGGAAAAGTAGTGTGACTGCCGATGGGATATCAGTTGAAGCATAATATACAGGGTGCGTACGATAGTTGATGACATCTTATACGTGGCTATAGCTTCTGGAAACCATTCCTTTTCTCTTGGCTCTTTTTCATATAAAACACGGAGAACTACAACTTAACTCAAGAAATGAAGAGGCATGCAGTTATCGTCGCTGTATGTGAAAATCACACCAATTTAGAAATCTCAAATTTTCTTAAGCGCACCTCTTCTTTCGTTCATAACGCAAAACACAAAAACACATGAAACGTTCTGACACTATCCGAGCTGCAGAATTTATTAATCAAGTGCAAGTCATCGTTGACGAGGGACCTTCGAAAGTTCAATGCTTATGGGTGTCTTATCCGTCGAGTTTTCCATGAAGATCTCCGTTTTCATCCTGCGTTATGCGCAGAAGACAATTTATGTTAAAGCAACCACGCGAACAGCGAGATATCTGATAAAAACGCCTTCTAAATAAAATTTAACAACTCGAAGCGCCTTAGATGTATAGTTTTTGCTCCAAGACCAAAAGATCAACCGCAGAATGACAGATGGCTATGTTCCAATGCTACAGAGGTTCCTGTTGTCATGCACATGAAGTCTCCAACCAATTGTATGGTTCTAGGTGTGGTAAGCAACAAATGACATGCCGTGCCCCCACACTTTTTTAATCAAGGATTTCGAATGAATTCTGCTGCATATCTTCTAGAGGCAGCAGGGAAACCCTGGATTGATAATATACGCGGGGACAGCCCATACACCTTTGAGAAAGACTCTGCTCTTTGATACAAAGCGATAGCTAAGTAAGATTGGGTGGGTGAAATATTCCATGATCACATAACTTATAGCCATCTAACTCTCCAGATTGAAATAAATCGAGTATTTTCTCGGTAGATGGCTGTAGTGATCGATATCTTGTAAAGTAAAGTGACATTTCACACTAAAAATAGGGGTTTGCTGTTTTTTGTTTGTTCTATTCAGTTGTTAGTTACAGGTAACTCGGTTAACTTCGGTATATTTTACAGATTTTCTTTGATAAAGGCCGCTGAAATGGTGAATGGCGTTTATGGTGCCGATACTGTAACAGCAAATTACGAGCAATTTTGATTTCGTCGATTCCGTTCAGGCATCGAAAGATCGACCATAAAACAGTTTCAAACAGTTTGTGTAAAAATTTTCCCAAACTAATATAATAAGTTAATTTGGTGTAAAAAATGCATGAAGTTATTAGGGCGGAACTAAGTTCTCGCTGTTTTTTGATGAAAATGCAACTTTATTCTGAAAAAATGGTTACAAGTGAATCATTGAAAGTATAGCCCATCGCTGGCTACTACTCTTTTCCATCTTTCTGGTAGGTCTCATATACCGTCGCGCCAAAACTGTTCATCTTTTGAGGCTATCCACGGATGAAGCCATTTTTTGATGTTTTCATATGAATGGAACTGCTGGTCAGCTAGACCATGTGCTATCGATCGGAACAGGTGATAATCGGACGGCGCAATATTTGGAGAATATGGTGAGTGGGGAAGGATTTCCCATTTCAGTGTTTCCAGGTAGGTTTTAACGGGTTTGGCAACGTGAGGCCGCGCGTTGTCATGCTGTAGAATAACATTTTCATACCACTCCGCGCATTGCGGCCGCTTCTTGCGCCGTGCTCGGCTCAATCGCATCAATTGAAGTCGATACCGATCCCCAGTGATGGTTTTGCTTGGTTTTAACAGTTCATAAGAAATAACACCAACTTGGTCCCACCTAATACATAGCATAACCTTCGCAGCGTGAATATTCGGCCGAGGCGACGACGTAGTAGCATGACCGGGCAGTCTCCATGACTTTCTTTTCTTTGGATTGCTGTAATGAATCCATTTTTCATTATTCGCCATGACGCGATGAAGAAAACCCTTCCTTTTTCCCCGCTGGAGCAGTTTGACACAGATTCTCATTAAGCAATGCCTCCAATTCAGCGTCTTCGAAGGTTTTTGGCCTTCCTTCACGCGGACGGTCGTCAACATTGAAATCACCGTATTTGCAGCGACTGGACCAATCTCGGCACGTCGTTTCACTTAAGGCAGCATTTCTATGAACCTTTTGTAGCTCTCGATGCCCTTCAGCCGCCGTTTTTTTTTTCAAATGAAAGAGGAAAATCAATACTTACCGCAAATGACGATTATTCGGCACAATATCACACATTTTCACAAAACTAAAAGTATATGATACCAAAACAAAAGCACTAATGTGTCAAAGCAGTTTGTTTACCATATGTCTAAGCTTGGTTTATGATGTTTAGGTTATGTTAGAAACGACTAACACACTCTGCTGGCGACATCTCTTGATAAACAGCGGGAACTTAGTTGAGCACCTAATATATTCAATTTGTTTTTCGAAGTAATTAGCGTTACTCTCAAGTTGTCATCAAATACCGTACGCACTCTATACTTAGATATCTTGTAGAGCAATCTGCCTCATCTGATGAAATTTGGGAAAGAATTAGAAACAACATTCCGTATGAAAAATGTTTGTCCATTTAAAAGCATACCCATATTTCAAAAATTTACCGCAATTTTGTGTAATATAAAAATAGTAATAAACAAAGAAGTTAGAGTTAGTTTTTACTGTAAGGTTTCAACAATTAAGGATTCAGCGGTTACTCTTGGACTTCAATGAGATTGGGACAATCTCCTTCCACTCCCTAAATATTAAAAAAAATGTTTTTAAACAAAGTTTTCGACGTGTTAGGTTACTTTTAACACACTCTTTATTAATGTTAATAATTTAACCAGTGTTCAAGGATATTGAAGTTATATTCGACGCTAAATATTCTTCTAGTATCACACTAACTTCATTCTTACTAAATCGTATTCAGTTCTGGGCTTCATTCATCGCAATGCAACCGAATTCTCTGATCCATATTCTACCTTTATCAAAAGTTTTCCGAAATAAAGGTTGTCAAAAAAATCTTGCAAGCGAGTAGTTCTAGTTGTATTCGTCGCATCGGTTCACGCTAGAGGTTTTTGGAAAGCTCTTTTCACGTGCTAACACGTGTTTGATTAATTGTTGTTTGCTTTTAGTCGTTCGTGAGTTATAGCGTCGCAAACATGGAGCAAAATAAAGAGAAAATACGGCATATTTTACAGTACTACTACGGTAAAGGCAAAAATGCATATCATGCTGACAATAAAATTTGTGCAGTTTATGGACCCGATACAGTTTCCATTTCCACCGCACAACGATGGTTTCAACGTTTTCGTTCTGGTGCAGAGGTGATCAAAGATGCGCCACGGTTCGGAAGGCCTGTCGTCGAAAATTGCGATAAAATCGCTGAATTGATCGAAAGAGACCGGCATAGTAGCAGCCGTAGCATCGGCAAAGAGCTGGGCATGAGTCATCAAACCGTTATAAACCATTTGAAGAAGCTTGGATTCAAAAAGAAGCTCGGTGTATGGGTGCCACACGACTTGACGCAAAAAAACATTTTTGCCCGTATGGATGCATGCGAATCGCTTCTGAATCGCAACAAAATCGACCCGTTTTTGAAGCGGATGATGACTGGCGATGAAAAGTGGGTCACTTACGACAACGTGAAGCGCAAACGGTCGTGGTCGAAAAGCGGTGAAGCTGCCCAGACGGTGGCCATGCCTGGATTGACGGCCAGGAAGGTTCTTCTGTGTGTTTGGTGGGATTGGCAGGGAATCATCCACTATGAGCTGCTCCCCTATGGCCAAACGCTCAATTCGGACTTGTACTGCCAACAACTGGACCGCTTGAATGCAGCACTCATGCAGAAGAGGCCATCTTTGATCAACAGAGGCCGAATTGTCTTCCATCACGACAACGGCAGGCTACACGCATCTTTGGTGACGCGCCAGAAGCTCCGGGAGCTCGGATGGGAGGTTCTTTTGCATCCATAGTATAGTCCGGATCTCGCACCAAGTGATTACCACCTATTTCTGTCATGGCGAACGAGCTTGGTAGTCGGAAGGTTTCCACAAGACAGTCCTGTGAAAATTGGCTCTCCGAGTTTTTTGACAATAGGGAAGCGAGCTTCTATAAGAGGGGCATTATGAAGTTGACATCTCGTTGGGAACTCGTCATCGAACAAAACGGCGCATATTTGACTTAAATTGCATTATTATAACCAATTTTATGAACAATTGAATATTCAATAATATTATGGTGCAAAATAGTTCTTGTTAACTATCTGACCATAAAAACTAAAAAATTATAATGTCCTGAATGGATCCATAAGCAGTGTTCAAGTCCTCTGACAGCTCTCTGATGGTTAATTTGTGGTAATTGATGAACTTTTCTTTCATTTTATTGATGTTTTTATCAGTTTTTGATGTCGATGGCCTGACACTATGTTCGTCATCCCTAATGGATTCACGATCTCTTGTGAACGAAAATATATAATACATAAATACAAATA
>JAYXIM010008658.1:0-30612 GCA_037575425.1 Anastrepha fraterculus | reverse complement strand
ACAGTGGTTCCGCCATAGGACATTGGATGAAAATAGTCATGTTAAAATTATGCAACAATATTTAGCTAAATGTTAGTTCATTAGTCATAGTAACTTAGAGTATAAAAGAAATTTCAACTGCACAAACACTTCACTTAAAATTGTGCCTCCAAAGTAAGAGAATTTGAAAAGTGATAGTTAGCGTGGTCTCCGCTCCGTACTTACGCAGTTCCGGGAAGTGTTATTTTTCTAAGAATTACTGTGTTTATGACCTGTTGTACAATGGAAATTCAAGTTGAAGGTATGTAAAACATGTTGAACGTTTTCTTATCTTTTTTAATTATTATTTGATGGGTTTTCAGACCGTACGAAATACGTACTTTAAAATTTCCCATTTTTTTTTTTTATAAGAAGTTTGTAAAGTTTTAACTAAGTTCGCACGAATTCGCACAAATGAAACATACATTAAAATATTCTTACATATGTCCTCTTTAAGGAAAAATAGTTTCCAGCTGCGATGACCTGCGACTGCGCTTGATATAGGGTCTAATCTGTACCTATGTGACTCATTTACGAGTAAATGTTAGATTTGTGGTGCGACACCTAAAGAAATGAATGACGTAGAAAAGTGTAGAAACAAAGAAGTAAACTCCAGTAGATTTGAATTTGGTTTATAACCCCTGCATTCTTAGATTAGATTTTTTGAATACTTTATTCATATTTCTTAAAGAATCGAATTTAAAAGGTGGCAAGCACGTTCATCTGAGGAAAAAGCACTTTTAGCTAAGAGAAAGGAATTCGTTCAGAGGGAGTTTAGAGAACAATTATACTTGATAGTTGACAAACCGCGAAGTGGAGGAAGTGGCACCTCTAATGATGGAAATACAGCACGAAAATTTTTCCTTCATTCAACCATATCATCCGAAATCACAGGAATAGACAAACACGTTATAGACAGATGTAGTTATCTCCTACAATGTCTTTCATCTGGTTTTAAAATTAATTCGAATAAATTCAAAATATACGCACTAGACACTGCTAAAATTCTAGTTAGTAAATATTCATGGTATAATTTACCTGCATCAGTTCATAAAGTGCTCATTCATGGGCCGGAGGTAATCGATCATTGTTTATTATCAATTGGAGAATTATCAGAGGAGGCAGCTGAATCATGTAATAAATTAGTGAAACAATTCAGACGTGATAATACCAGAAAGCACTCAAGAACTGTAACTTACACGGATCTTTTACACAGGCTTCTTCTTAATTCCGATCCATTTATATCTAGTCTACGAAAATTACCATGTAAAAAGAAATCTATGATGTCAAGAGAAGTGTTAGATTTACTGAGTTAAAAGTTTTGTATTTCTAAGTACATTAACTTTTTGGAAAGTGAATATTTTATTATGTTCATAAATAAGAATAAGTTAACTCATCCTTTCGGAATTTAATGTTTTTTCTATTACTGTTTATAATTTAAGATTTATGCAAAACCTTAAACGGAACAAAAAAATGTTATGTAAAAAATGTGTGTACCTAATTTTTTTTTTGACTTTTTATATTAATTATATATTACTTTATTATATATTATTATTATTATATCTTATATATATTCTTATTATATATATATTACTTTTTATATGTCTTAATGTTTTTTTAACAAATAAAAACATTTATCAACTTAAAAACGTACTAAAAAGTCATTTATCACGCCAAAAGTTCCTATGACCGCTCTTCCTACGCAGCGGGACCACTGTGCACTGCCTCAAATCACTCAATCCTCATGGAGTCTATAGATCAGAAGTAGATGGACCAAGAATCCAACTTGAAAGGTATAAACACAGCACTTGGTTCCTCATCAATCTGGACTGGTTTCCATTCATACAGTGGCTAGCGTCATCACCCGCCGGGGCACTTAAGCCCAAACTATTGGTATAACAGTGGGTCTCTAGGCATAAGTGAGACTCTCTGCAGTCTTATGGAGAGTGGCAACAACCTAATCTGAGCAATATGTCTCTATATGAAAGGAAGCTCCCCTGTCTAGTGAATATCAAATGAAAATATGAGTAGACTGTGTGGATAACAGCACATAACTTCCTTCATTTTTTTTGTTTGTTCATAAATAAAACAAAAAAAAAGAAATATTTGCATTTTTATTCAATAAATTCAATCAAGGAAAAAAATTGTTATTTTATAAAAATACGAGGTGTGTTTAAAAAATAAGTTGAATTTTCATTTTTCTAAAAAACATTTATTTATTCATCAATTTCTATTTTATCTCCTTCAAAGTAGTCCACCTCCGATATAATACACTGCCAGCGTCTTTTTCAACCCTCGAAGCAGTTCTCATATGCACTTTGTGGTATGTCCTTGAGCTCTCTCAGCGATTCGGTTTTTATCTCCACAAGCGTCGCAAAACGCCGTCCTTTCATGGGTCTCTTCAATTTTGGGAACAGGAAAAAGTCTCAGGGAGCCAAATCTGGTGAGCAAAGATGAATGAACAGGCGTATTATCATGATGCAAAAGCCATGCATTTTTTTCCTCAACTCCGGGCGTTTTTTTTATATTGCTTCACTCAAACGGAGCACCACTTCAAGGTAATACTACTTATTTACCGTACGACCTTGTGGTAAGAACTCCTGATGCACTACGCCATACAGTAGTAATCGAAGAAAACAGTGAGCAAACCTTGACTTTTGATATTAGCTCTCCTGGACTCTTCTATTGGCGCGGTTAAGCTTTGGTTTCTTTGACATAACCATACGAGTATACCCATGATGCGTCACCAGTTATGACTCTTTTAAGGGGGAAGTCTACTGTGAATTTTTCAAAAAATCGATTTTTTTTTTATTAGCTTAAAAAATACTTTGAACCCTCTTAAATAAGGTACAATATGTGTTACAGCTGGCTAAATTTATCTTCGTTGAAATTTCGACCTTTTCCCGAAGCGCTCCAAAGCGCGTACCTGCTAATACTGAAACTTTAAACGCATTTTTCTGGAAACTAAGTTTTTGTATACGGTGTACACGATATCTCGAGTTCTGATAAATGAATCAGCTTAAAAATTTAATTATATATTCTCTGTAATAGTGTCTCTCGTCTGACATAGGATTTTTTTGATATCGTTATTTGTTAAATTGTTATAAACAATAAATAGTAACATCAATTTTAGGCAAAAAAAAAAGAAAAAAATTTTATGAATTTTTTTTTCAACGCCAAAATTTTTATCGACATAATCCTACGTCAGACGAGAGTCAAACTATGTATATGATAACAATATTTTTTTTTTTTTGTTTTAGATCACCGAAACGTAAGATTTCATGTACACCGTTTAGGCACCTAAGAAAAGCGGACCTGCGCTTGCAGAAGTGCCACAGCGGCTATTTTGAATATTTTGACTTAAAATTTTTTTTTCAAAAACTTAAATATATAATAAAGATAAGAGTTTAAATAGATTTTATGTACGAGCAATATTTTGTTAGAAATAAAATCCGGAAAATAAGCCTGTTTTTCCCCTTGTCACAGTAGACTTCCCCTTAAGTAAATCTAGATCATCGTTGACGTCATTCAACAATTCCTGAGCGATTCTCATGCGACGTTGTTTTTGGTAAAAATTTGGCAGTTTTGGAACGAACTCCCGAAAAGATGGCATGGTATGAGTCAACCCATATACCGACATCCTCAGCAACTTCTCTAATTGTGATTTGACGATTCTCTATAAGAATTTTCTTCATTTTCTCAACATTTTCATCGGTTGTGGATATGCTGGGGCGCCCAGAGCAAGCGTCGTCATTCACATTTTCTCGGCCTTCTGTAAAAAGCTTGTAACACTTGTAAACATTTTTTTGACTCAGAGTACTTTCACCGTATGCGACTGTTAACATTGAACACATGCTTGAACACTTAATTCCATTTTTTACACAAAATTCGATGCAACTTCTTTGATATATTTTTTTCGATAGCAGAAAATCGCCGAACACGCAAAACTCTTGTCTTATTTATGCCTTTCACAAACAAACTAAATATGCCATATTGCTAAAACCGTGAACATATCTTCAAGACGAGTGTACCAACATAAAAAAAAACAATAATCGAAAGTCGAATGTAAGGAGCCCGCGAAATTTGAAAATACTTCTTATTTTTTTAATACACCTCGTACATACATATTTGCATATCATCTGGAAACCTTATTGGCTTTGCTCTAGAATCCCTTCGTTTTCATGACCCCTTACCATCATATTTTTTTTGGGCCTGCTTATCAATTTGAAATCTCTGCAGTCTCCGCGAACTACCTTCGGCTTTGATACTATTTAAAGTGTTGTGGAATGTCCCAACCTTTCTGGAGCAAATTCATCTTTACATTTACATTGTCTAGAGCGACTCGTAACTTAGATATATTCCATATAGGCTTTATAAGAACTTTGTCATGAGAGCTCTGAATGAATTCAATACTGTTTACAAATCTATTTTCTAAACTTCTCAAGCTTCTTAATTATGCTTTGCTATAATTTGATTTAGTGTATTATGTTAAACTTTTTCTTACGGATTAAGATTATTATTATGTTTTTTGTTAAAACATCTTTATTATTCTGTAAGACGATAAAAATGAGAAAAATAGTTACCTACCTCAGCGGTTTAATCTGAAAAACGTATGTATCGTTTGGCACTGTGGTTACTCAACCCGAACAAACGCTAATAATTATGAAAGATGATGTGTTTCAAACCAACTTTGCCGAAGACAGCACTAGTCCAAAGGGTCGAATTTTTTCACGGGAGCTAAAGTTTTTACATTTCGGTCGAAAGTGCAATTAATTAATCGATAATATCAGGTATAAAACGTGTTCAAATTAAATTTTTGCCTTCAAACTTCTTCAATAGAATTTAACGGAGAACGTTGTAAACGAAAGGCTCGTGTGGTTTAACCGACTTTGGACGTGAACTTAACATATTTCTATTACACCTAAAGACTTGAGCGAACAGGACGAAAACAGGCTAGACCGAGGTACCAAACCGAAGGTTTTAAAAAAGGTGTACAACGAAGGGTTAAAATAAGTGCGTAAGAAAGCTTAGTTCACGCAGTGATTGAGCATTTGGGCGGATCGATTTGTATAGAATGCAGTTTTGAGATCTTCTGTACTATATTACAAAAAATCATCCGTAAATTATTTATAAAAAAGCTGTGTAAAAAAGCTATAGGAATAAAGCACACCCGTAGAATGAAATTGATAACATACAGTTAAGATTTAAAATCCATCGATCAAAATTTGTACAAGTTATGAGTCCGGCTGACTTGAAAAACTCAGTACCACACACATCCGATTTGGACATATTCCCCATTTTAATCTTTTGAGTATGTTATTTTTATGGTTTTAGGGCATCTTTTAGTTAAATGACGAATATTGGAAAGCCATACAAATTAGAAATTTAAGGATATACTATATTAGTGGGATGATTGGTAATTTAATATTAATATAATGAGGAGGAAGAGTCTAAGAAGAAGAAGAAGGAGAAAAGAAGAAAATTGTGATGCCAGTTATTCGTCGAAAGCGTATTAGGCAGTTCTGGTTTCAACAAGCTCCACCACATACAGCTCGTAACACAATCGATTTTTTAACGTTAACGCCACCTGACTTCTTCTTGTGGGGATATTTAAAATCAAAGGTTTATATTAATAATCCAGAGACCATAGAAGAGGTCAAGAACAACATCCGTGAGGAAATAGCCGTTATTCCAGCCGAAATGTTAGCTAAAACTATGGAAAATACTGCAAAACGGGCACAATACGCCGTACAGGCTCAAGGCGACCATTTGAGAGATATCATATTCAAAAAGTGATGTCAACAAATCTACTTGAAACAAATAAAATGATTATTATCGTCAACATCAAAAAAATTGTGTTTTTCTTTGATTTAAAAAAACCCATGGCTCCGTCGAATATGGCAACCCATTGATTCCAATGAAAAGCTCACATTCCCCTACAGAACTGTGTAGCAATATCTCGATAGAGTGAAAAAAATCTGAACGAGACGGGTACTAAAGGGATAATTCCTGAAATGTATCACGTATTTTTTTTTGTATTTTCTTCCACTTTCCTATGTACAACTTTTAAAAGAATAAAAATCTCAAGAGGGTTTTTTAAAACGGCAGCCGAGATCGGGCGTTATTTAGCCTTTTACTGAGATAGTTTCTCCGATGGAGAATGTTCTTATAAAAACCGTTTGCTATTCGGTGGCGGCATAATTCTGCAGGTTTCTCTCTTTTGGGGAACGAAATCAAGACGCTTATCGACTGCCGTAGACGAATGGATTGGTGAGTGACTACCATTCGGGAGTGCATAGGTTCGAAACTCCGTGCCTGAACATTAAATAATACAGAGATTTTTCTAATTGCGGTCGCTACTCGGCAGGGAATAGTAAACCTCCGAGTATATTTCTGCCATGAAAAGGCTCCTCATAAAAACCAACTGCTGTTCGGAGTCGATTTAAAATTGTAGGTATCTTCAACATCGAGATGCACCCCACAAATAGGAAAAGAAGCTCGGCTAAATACCTAACAGAAGTGTACGCGCCAATTTAGTATTATTATATCGAAAACTCGAAGAAGACCTCGGCCAGACACCCAACAAAGGTGGGAAGGGCTAATTATACAGGGTTACGTGACTTAAGGACCTTATTATTTAGATAATTTCTGTTTCATTTTGTTGCATGACATGATGCCCAGAAACCTAAGCATTTTCGAGATACTCGATTTTAATACAAATTCTCTTTTACTTTACTTTACTCTTTAATTACTTTCCACGAAGTCTGTTCTTAGATGCTGCCTCATCTTGCCAGCCGCGACAAGTATCTTTTGTTTTAGGAGATCCACATTATCGATCACGTAACGGAAAAAATCCAGCGGCGTTAAATCTCCGTTTTACGACGGTCATGGTTCTCGCCTACCTCCTCCAATCCCTTTATTGGGTTCAATTAGCGGCGAGTCATGCTCGAACACTTCTGCTGTAGTGAGCTGTAGTTCCTAAAATAGTGAACAAAAAGTTAAAGATTTGATGCTGTTTTTAAAACTAAACAACCGACTGCCGATTAATATCAAAATACTAGGTTGTTCAATAAATTTTTGCTGTTCGATGAGAGAGTGAGTTACTACTAACCTAAATTTGTTTTTGTTATGTTTAATTTCATAAGTCGATTCATTCTTTGTTCACAAGCTATTTAGTACACAGTATTTTCTACAATCACAAAAACATTTCACCAAAAAATAAAATCAAGCATCGTGCAGTGATTAAATTTTTATTTTTATGATGTTTAAAAGCAAAGGATTTTTATAAACCAATGTTGAAAGTGTATAAGGACTTTTCGCCATCAATTAGTATGTACAGTAGAAAGATGGGTGGCTAAATTTAAAAGTGGTGATACAAGTGTTGAAGACGATCCACGCCAAGGACGTCCAAAAATAGCAACAACACCAGAAATCGTACTAAAAGTACATACATACAACATCAAGTCACTAATAGAAATTTAGTAGAAGCTCTAGGCATCTCAATGGGGAGTATAAGCAATATTTTGACCGAAGTATTGTATTTCAGAAAACACATTCCAATGTAATTTTCTCGGCAACATTTAGAGCGTTTTTGAAAGGATAAAGTAGATTTTGTGCGTCGATTCATTACTATGGATGAGATTTGGACTATCACCATAATCATACATCGAAACGAGAGGCTAAAGAATGGCGTAAACCTAGTTCTTTGGCTCGGAAACGAGATCGTGTACAAAAATCTTTTCAAAAATAGCATCCGTATTTTGAGATACGAGAAGAATTTTTTTTGTGGATTTCTTGCAAATTGGTAAAACAATAAACTCTGAATATTATTGTAACCTTTTAGATCAGCTGGAGGAAAAAAGACCCAGTTCGCAAACCAAAAAAAAAAAAAAATTCCATTAGAACAATACACCGTGTCACAAAAGTAGTTTGGCAATGACTAAAATCCATGAATTAAATTTCATTAATATATATTATCACAATTTCACATTTGGCCCTTAGCGACTTCCCTCTGTTTCCAGACCTAAAAAAAAAAAAAAGAAAAAGGTCGGAATCTCGTTAGAACAGTTGTATTGATGTTCAGGGAGACTATGCGTAATAATAAATATTTTTGTTTTTATTTTTCTCGCTCGTTTTAAGTGTTTGGTAACAGAAAAAACAATTTTGAACGTTATCTCGTTATTATCTTTATCGGATTTCAAATTAGAAGATTCTACATAGAAATATGAAGTCTTTTTGGACACATCTTCATAGCGAGGCCAGATAAATATAAGAATACATAAAAGCGCGCCATCGCTAGCGCGCTCGAGTTGGACCCCACAACTAAGGACTCTTTCGTCATGAAATGGACCACAGAATATAACCTTCAAGTCTTAAGTATTCGATGCGGTATCAGCTGGTGGTAGAAGAGGTTGAGAAATACCGCCTCTGTGTTGGAAAGATCAGGTGGGAAGGGCTTGGCTTCACTTCGTGTGTCCAACTAGCGCCAGTTAGAATGAAAAAGCAACGACTGGTTAAGCAGTTATCGCGCCAATCAAGAACAATAAAGAGAAGAAAACCTTAAAACCTTTTCAGTCGATAACAAAATACTCTTTTCCCTCTGGTCAATATTTACGATTTCGGGTAATTTATTAAAAAACAAAACAAACTAATTGATTATATAAAGCATTCGTTTGGTGTGAAGTTACACCTCTTACATATAATACAATATATAATTGGCGCTCACACCCTTTATAGGTGTTTGGCCCAACCCCCCTCCTGTTCGTGGGTGCGTCTTGATTTTATTCACAAATGGAAGGCGTACAGTTTGTTGCTGCCTCCGAACGGCAGATGGATTTTTATGAGGAGCTTTTTCACATGACATTTCCGATTAATAGTCGCGCACTATCCCTTTCGGCTATGGCGGCCTCTTCCTTCCTCAAAATTTCGGCATCAAGTCCATGTTTGTTAGCCATCTTGGTTGTCAAAATGAAAGCCCCTCCGTATTTGTGGCAGGTTGCAGATCTCCCCGCATGTGAATATATTTGCATTTGGGCTATCACCAATGCTGTAATTAGCAATGACTTTTTTGTTGTACTAATAATTTCATTTTAATAAATAATTTGAGAGTGCGTGCTGAATCATCATCACGCTATACCTATTATATGCAAGCTTGTATGTGTGTGTATGTGTAGCAATTACATTAATAGAAACTAGCACTGCAGAGGCACTTCTACTACATTTCTTATGTAAATACACTTTTCATACAGTTATTTGTAAATAAATAAATAATTTTTTATTGTTACTTCTCGCCTGTTCAGTATTCAACTGGGCTCAAATGAGCGCATTCAAATGGTATATTTAATGTCTAACCAACAGCATTTCCCTACATTTCACATGCGAGCAAATTACATATTTTCATCATGCAAACAAAATGGCCGCACAAAAACCAAAAAATTAAATAAAATAAAAAACATGAAATTTACTTCTGCAATACGATTTCTAAGAAGTTAATTACCACTGCGCCAAGTGTGGCACAAAGAAATGAAAAACAAAAAATGCTAAATTGGCCGACATTAAATGTTACAAAAACAACAGCAACAGGCATCTGCAATTTGTGTGTGTGTGAGAAAATGCTGCGCCAGTTTCAATTTTTTCTACTTATACGCGCACTGCTACCGGTTTTGCGCCACAATCCGCCATTGAATTTTAACGTCTTTTTAGCAGTTTTTCTTTTTTATTCTCTTCGTTGTTTTTTCGCACTGTTTTAACGCAAATTACTGGTCAGTTTAATGGCGGATACTTGGCATCCGTTGCAGGCGGCATTGCAGCGCCAAATCGAGTCTCCCCATCAACGGCAGCCAAGTCCAACCTCACTACTCGTATATTGGTGCAGTGAATCGTTGTTGGTGGACTAGAATGGCTATCAGTTGTGGCCGGTTTTTTCTTGTGTCTTGGGTGTTGGGACCAGTAGCCAGTTCGTCAAACGTTGAACCCACCTATTGAGTGAGTTGTGGCATTGCTGCTATTCGAATTTGCAAGAGCGTCACTCCTCTCGGCCGCCCCTTGCCGCCCCGCCGCTCTGCCACCTAGCAATTATGGTTGTTTTGCGCGTAATAATTTCACTTCTGCATTAAATGGATTTAATGAATGTGGTCCTATTAATTTTTGCCTTCACAGCGCCAGCCACCGTCAAATGACCAACTGACAGTTACTTTTTTCCAACCACCGCGAACCTTTCGATGGCAATGTTTTCCAGCCGTGGTTATTGTTACTACTTTTAAAACCTGTTTGTTGTTGTTGTTGTTATTATTAGAAATAATTGGTTGCAGCACACAATTTGGCTACTGATTTTATTTTGCCATTGCAGCAGTTGTTGTTATGTTGTAAGGCAATATTTCTATGCGTTGTTTGCGTATTCTTGCACAAATGAACTTTTTCTCTATTTTTACAATACATTTTTTTGTTTCACTATTCGCAACCAAATTGTGAAAATTGGCGGAAATCGTATAATGTAATTTTTATTTAAATTTTTCATTGAAAGCAATTATTTGGCGCTGTCTTGCGTTGGTTGATTGAGGATTGGTGGTGCGCAAGTGGAGCAGCAACGTACAGCAGCAATGGCTTGTAATTGTGGCAATTGATTTTTCTATTGCAATTATTTACGGCAGCTGTCTTAGTTGATAAGATCAAACTCACGAACCGCGAATGGGAAAAGTAGGTGAGCCAATCGATTTTGTAGTCAAAATTATTCACAGTTATTGGGGCCTTATCTTTCTCTTGAAAATACTCCTTTACGTACCATAGGCGTTTTGATTAACATTACAATTACAAATGTTGGGTTTGCTTTCCATATTCCGCTTAATGCAACCAAATGCGTGGACTGAGTCACTCACAATGCTCAACTCTCTGCTTAAAATATAGATAATATTTCCTATGTTAAAATTAGTATTGTACAAAAGCATAAAAATACAAATTTTTAAATATATTCATTAGGGTGCCTCTGATTTGACAAAACATTTTTTTTCACCTGTCATACTTTTAACGGCCGCCGTAGCCGAATGGGTTGGTGCGTGACTACCATTCGGAACTCACAGGGAGAACGTAGGTTCGAATCTCGGTGAAACACCAAAATTAAGAAAAACTTTTTTCTAATAGCGGTCGCCTCTCGGCAAGCAATGGCGAACCTCCGAGTGTATTTCTGCCATGAAAAAGCTCCTCATAAAAATATCTGCCGTTCGGAGTTGGCTTGAAACTGTAGGTCGCATCAGGACGCACACCACAAATAGTATGTAGAAGGAGCTCGGCCAAACACCCAAAAAAGGGGTACGCGATAATTATATATATATACCTACTTTTAACGTTTAAGAAAGTTCGAAGCGTTTTTACCGAAGACTTTTATTTAAACAAAAAATAATAATTGTATCAGTAAGTTAATCAATTATATATTCGCCGTTGCTGTTTACAAACTCTTCGCACATCTTGACCAATTTGTTGATACTGTTCCGCTAAAAATCGCCTGGCCTGATGACAAGTTGATGAGCAGGACCTCTTTGTTATCGAAGGTAACGCCCTTCATATGGTTTGACAGGGAGCCGAAAAGGTGGTAATCGGTGGATGCAAGCTCCGGAGAATACGGCGGATGCCGAAGGACATCCCATTTGAGCTCTAGGAGTGCAGCTTTGACGACTTGTGCAACATGGGACCTGACGTTGTCGTGAAGTAGTATGGTTTGACCATGTCGATTAGGTCTTTTCAGTCGAATAGCCTCATATTTACGTATTCACGTGGTGTTGCTGGGCAATGTAGAACTCCCTGTTGGCCGTGGCATTCTTTTCGAGCATTTCCTAGTGCACTATGCCCTCCCAGTTCCACCAAACACATATCACATCTTCTTTGGAGGAAGATCCGTCTTGACTCTCAACTTTGGCGTATCTCCTGGAACCACCCAGTCCTGTCTTTGCTTCATATTGATGTATAGGCACCATTTCTCATCTCCCGTGACGATTCGGTACAAGAAGCACTGTTAATGACCGCGTGTTGCTCTATGGCGGGGAGATGCTGCGAAGAAATTTGAAGGCGACTTTTTTTATTTTTTTCGTTGAGCTCGTGAGGCACCCAGGCTGCCAATTTTGCGGTAAATCCCATTGAATGAAGGTTATTGAGAATCGTTTTATGATCGCAGTTCATTTTTTCCACCAATCCATGACTGATTTGGCCACCGTTCTCCTTCAAAAGGGATTTGAGACCTTCTTCATCGAATTCAGAAGCCTCTTCCACTGCGGGACGTGTCATCGACGTCAAAGTCGCCATTTTTGAACTTTGCAAACCACTTCCGTGCTTTACACCTTCTCGCCTTGACATCTTCTCCATACACGTCGCAAATGTCCCGGTCTGCTTCGGCAGCTTTTTGACCTCGAAGAAAAGCAAAGAAGGACAGGTGTTGAAAATGTTGATTTTTGCCTCCTGGGTATTCCATTTCTAAGATTCAAAACTAATAAAAAATTAAATGACTCAAAAATATTAAAGTTAGTTTTGCAGAGCAGTCAGAGTTCTATCGAAAGAATACTTACACTTTGCCAAGCAGCAAACAAATAATTGTAAAATAAAAAAAATATTATATAAAAACGCTATGAACTTATTTCCCAACCCAATACTTAAGTTTGTCACCCAGCGGCTAGAATGCCTTTAATCGGTTCATAACATTTCCCTTTTATGAAAGGTAACTGCGCGAATAGATAATTTTCGCAGGCTGTGAAGTCACTTCAATGCAAAGTTAAAACAATTCGCAATTCATGAATAACATATCGATGATAAAACATAAAATACACCTATGTATGAGGTGGTCCACATGCAAGAAATGTGCACTTCTTTTCATTATCTGAACGACTCTCAATATTAAAATTACATATTTTTTTTAGTACAGAATTTTGAAATACATACATCATTGTATGTATGGCCGCAAAGGCCTAAAGATTCTAACGAAATGCAAATTTGTCTGAGGAATTCCCAATTCCATTTCAATGATTTTCACGGACGATTTTTTATTACTTTTATGGGCACATTATCACGCACTTGTTTGATATTTTGTGGGGATAATCCACTCTATGGACGACTTGGTCCTCCATCATCAATATTGAAATCACTTGACCTGGTCGTGAATTAAAAAAAAAAAAAAATAAATAAATAATTGGCGCGTACACTTCTGTTAGGTGTTTGGCCGAGCTCCTCCTCCTATTTGTGGTGTGCGTCTTGATGTTGTTCCACAAATGGAGGAACCTACAGTTTCAAGCCGACTTTGAACGGCAGATATTTTTATGAGGAGCTTTTTCATGGCAGAAATACACTCGGAGGTTTGCCATTGCCTGCCGAGGGGCGACCGCTATTAGAAAAATGTTTTTTTTTTTTAAATTTTGCTTTCACCGAGATTCGAACCAACGGCCTCTCTGTGAATTCCGAATGGTAATCACGCACCAACCCATTCGGCTACGGCGGCCGCCTATGCTTACGGGATAAACGTTCCCCTTGTACCAGATGTGTAATGTTATCTGAATGAATGTAAGAATGTTTGTCCCTGTTGTCTCATCGATTTTGCTGTATGCAGCTCCAGCATGGGCGGAAGCTACAAATTACAGCTCATATGTGAAGTGCATGAAATCAGTGTACCGATTAAGTACCCTCAGAGTGTGCTGCGCATTTCGCATAGTATTGGAAGACGCCATTATGGTTATAGCAGGACTACTCCCTATCAATCTAATGGCAACAGAGTATGCTGAAATCTACAAAAAAAGCTACTTCAGAACGGGTGACAATTCGCAAGATAGCAAAAGATCGTAGTCTGCGTTCATGGCAGGAAAAATGGAGCTCGTCCCTCAACGGGCGCTGGAGGTACCGTTTGATTCCCATAATTTCCAAATGGGTTAACCGTGAACATGGGCAGTAAGATTACTATCTGAGCGAAATACTGACAGGACATGGATGCTTTAAATCCTACTTATATAGGTTTAAGCTCGAAGACGACCCGTACTGTTCTCATTGTGCACCAACTGCAGAAGACGCAGAACACGTTTTTTTTATCTGGCCGCGATTTGCGTTCGAAAGGGAGGAACTAAGGACTAGGGTGGGGAAGCCAATTACGGCTGATAACCTAGTGGATATTATGATAGAGTCCGAAGAACATTGGTTCGCTGTATGTAATATGGCAAAAATAGTAATCTCCAAACTACGTCGTGCTGAACAACAGCGCAGATCTTTATGAAGAGGCAGTAGGCCGATCCCCCTCCCATGAAGTACTACTTAACGGTTGTCCCGCGGGAGGGAAACGGAGCTGGTTTTTAGCGGGTGAGCCGAAAGGCAAGTCTCACACTTTTCGGCCATCAATGCTTTGTGCCACCTCCATACAAAAAAAAAAAAAACAAGTGGTATGAATGTGCGAATTCTCCAGTTTTGAGTTTATGGGTTGATTTGGATGTTCATGTTACGAGTATACCAAAACCCTGTGTGTCATGCGTACAAGGAAACCACAAGTAATTTTTTATATCAGAAACCAGAACTTCTTATTTTCATAGCGCAAACAACTTTCAAACTTGATTCCCCAAAATTTTCATTTTTATACAAAAACATGCATCATTTTGGTAAAAGATTTACCAAGTTTAACACCTAAGTCAACCGCAGGTCTTCATTTGAAACTTATTTTCCTACCGCAGGGCAAAACGTCCTAACAAAGATGACAAAATAAGTTAAGTTAATTCGCAGTAAGTCAATATGGAACTAGATAGATTGTTCATCGCATTCAACATTTTTCTAAAGTATGGCACGATAAATTCTTTTTATTCGTTAAAAGTTTCAAGTTTTTGTGGAAAATTCAATGATTAATTTATTTATTTATTTAAACTACCAGGCTCGGCCATCGCATATCAGATTGCAGTTCATTGTCTTATAATAAGTTAACGCAGATACAATGAATTAATTTAGATTTGAGGCTATATGTACTTCAATCGACTTAAGCAATATTACAAATGGAATTACATTGTGCATACACCATTTCTACCATAATTCGTCCTATGCGCGAGGTGCGCAACTAAGTTATTTTGATGAAAATATAACTTTATTCTGAAAAAATGGTTACAAGTGAATCATTGAAAGTATTGCCCATCACTGGGTACTACTTTTTCCCACCTTTCTGGTAGATCTCGAATACCGTCGCTGTAAAACTGTTCATCTTTTAAGGCTATCGACGGATCAAGACATTTTTTGATGTCTTCATATGAATGGAACTGCTGGTCAGCTAGACCATGTGCCATCGATCGGAACAGGTGATAATCGGACGGCGCAATATCTGGAGAATATGACGGGTGGGGTAGGATTCCCCATTTCAGTGTTTCCAGGGAGGTTTTAACGGGTTTGGCAACGTGAGGACAAGCGTTGTCATGCTGTAGAATCACTTTTTCATGACTCTCCGCGTATTGCAGCCGGTTCTCGCGAAGTGCTCGGCTCAATCGCATCAATTGAAGTCGATACCGATCCCCAGTGATGGTTTCGCTTGGTTTTAACAGTTCATAATAAATAAGACCAACTTGGTCCCATTTCTCTGAAAATTGGTTTATATGTAGCTTGAGCAAAAGAAGTAAACTGAAAAACTGTTGAAAAAAATTAATAATTTAGAAATTTATTTATTCTGTTGCAGAGTTATTTAAAGTTCTCTTTAACATTTTTATATTTTTTTTTTGGATACACTATACTCGTATTTAACAAAATATATTTGGGAAAAAAAAAATATTTTAGTTCAGAATCTTTGGGAAGACATTTTCTTCGTCAATTTCAAAACACACTCCTACCTAAATTTTTTTCTTAATTTTGTCGATTAACACTATGATCACTAATCTCTGAAAGTTTCATAGTGGGATTCCTATAACTTTTCGAGTTATATTGCGAAACTTGCTTACTATTTATTGCACTCGTAAGTATGTATGATACCACGCCTCGGTCGACTTGCAAACGGATGTAACAGACGAGTATACCTACGTAAGCTAGCGCTTTGATTGAGTTTGCTGAAGATATCATATAGGTGTAGTCTCTGGAAGTCCAAATGTACATTACAAAACTCTGATAAAAAGTTTCAAATTTTGATAGAAGTTTGCAGAATTTTCATTATTTTTGCACAAACGATTTATTTGTTTGAATATACGACTTATATGTTTTTTTTTATTATTATTATTTTTTTTTTTCTGATTAATGAGTTACAAAACAAATGTTCCAAATGCCCCATACCTATTAAATTTTCTTATTTTTGGACATCATGTCTCTCTTGGTATTCCACATGTACATACATATAAGAACCAATTTGGTTTCAATGACTTTTTTCCTCGCTGTATAAGAATTGAACGTAGCCGAATACTTTCTATATATTTATTCATTTACTAAATCTTTTAAACATCCATAATTTTTTTTGATTTTCCTAGAAACCCCTTAATAAACGGTATTTTCTACCCTTGTCGCTAATATAAAATTTAAGCACTAATTTTCCTGCGCCATAAACTCATCATTGTTAGCTGTGCCATTAATAAGGTCGTGGCACTACAATTTTTCTTTATCCATCGCACGAGCTGCAAATTAAGTGATTATCACCATGGGATAGCGACAATGACGATGATTACAAGTACATATCGTAGATACATACGATCATAGCCACATAGGCGGCGGCGCTGATCCAGTGAAGAATTTGCAATATGTATGTATGTATGAATGAATGTCGCGCCGTGGAGGCCAACACAACGACCACATCGCCACATGCGGAACGCTTAAAATTACAAATAATAAAGAATTTAATATAAAATTATATACAAGCAAGCCTGTGGCAGGCATGCTTTGCGAAAAGTGGCAGGGGCATAAAAGGCGCCTAGGGAGCGCGACATGGATAATAATAATTTGGCGCACTTGGCTTATTGTTAAGAGGACAATTACCTATATGTTTGTACTGCTTATAGCTTATAGGATATTTGGTACTCACAAAAAATAACTGCATATCAAATGGTTACTTACCGCATTAAACATGCGGCTGATATGTATAAGTACATTTTATGCATCTACTTGTACAAAACACATGAAAGTACATATCGATACTATTGGTATATTAAAGCTATAGTACAGTCGTGTCTGTCCATAATACTACCGCAAAAAAATTAAAATGATGTTGGGAGTATAACAGAATATACTAAAATATTTCTAAAAAATTTTTCTGTAGAATTGTCCGCTTAAACGCGGTTATCTCCGATGCAGGAGAGCCAAATTCGACGGGAGTTTCCTTGATACAGCCCACATCTACTTGTAAAGTGTTTTTTAATAAGAAGTGCTATTTTGATATTCAAAGAAGAGTGCTATTTTTTAATACAAATGATCGGATGTTTATTTCATTATAAAGAGGAAGGTCTGCCGTTAATAGTGGAAAAGGCAAATGACCACGACGACCACGCTTACAGGACAATATCCTTTTCATGAAATTTTCCATAACCAAATTGCAAAGTGGCTGCCCTATTTCCTCGATAGCCTCACGAATTCCATCTTTGAGGTCTTGAATCGACCCTGGGCGATTGGCGTAGACCTTTTCTTTCACGTGGCTCCAAGGAAAAAAGTCACATGCTGTTAAATCACAAGATCTCGGTGGCCAATTGTGATCACCTTTTCGAGAGATAACGCGGTCCGGAAACTTTTCCCGTGAAAGATCAATGGTTTCATTGCTTGTGTGGCACGTAGCGCTGTCTTGTTGAAAATCAACGTTGTCCAGATCAATACCATCCAATTCCAGCGATACAAAATCGTTAATCATCTCTCGATAGCGCAATCCACTCACCTGTATCACCTGTTATTGGAAAACCCTTTATATTCCTATCAAATTCGACTATTTTTCTTTTTTTATTGTTAATTATTTGTGTACGTAAAACATTATTTATTGCCTAATAAAAACCATATATGTATATAAATCAAAAATTTAAATTTTATATAAAAACTAGAAAAATTCTACAAACATTTTATCCCAATTCTACGGTCTTTAATCAGAATTTCTAGAAAAACTCAGTCGCAGTTTTATAGCTTAATAAATTTTAATATAAAAACGGCAAATTTGAAGCTGCAGAAAAATCTCGTTGATTTTTTTATATTTTTCCCTTGGCGATGTTGCTCATTTTCTCCATATAACAAATGCACGGTGATGGGAATCCCACCGGTTTCAGTATATTTCCACATTTTACAGCGAAGCCGATTTTAAAGAGGTATTAAAAAATGGATAATCAAATTAAATATTGCGTACTCTTGGCCACTCAACATTTGGCACTGAATTCAAGTCAATTTTTATTTTATTTTTTCAGCCAAAAAAAAGCCGTATAACAGAAAAGGAGCTTATAAAGAGCATAAATAAAAAAAATGTTTTTTCACAGTATGCAGATATACAGTAAAATTATTATCATACAAAAAACTGAGCAAACATCTATATTCTCCGTGCGTTATTAGCTTATTAATTCTTATTATTTATGGAACATGGCTTTACTCATGTGGCTGCCTTGGCTGGCTTCGCAGTAGCGCATCCTGCTAACCCCGTTTTCCAAAGGCCTTGTTGATGATTTCAGGATCTCTCTAACGGAGACGGATGATAACACGTAAGAGAAGGGCCCACCATCCTGCAAAAACCAAAGTTCGCCCAAGTCAATGTCTTCAAGTTGTTTATCATTTCTAGGCCGCGCTCATCATTGACCGAAATGGCGTATAAAGCAGCATTTTCAATGAAAAATGGGCCAATGACGCAGCCGCACCAAACTGTGAATATCTGCGGCTGCTTTTGCTTCTCGACAGTCATGTGCGGGTTTTCTGATTCCTAAATGCGGAAGTTTGGTTTGTTAACGTAGCCGTTAAGATGAGAATGCGCTTTGTCAAGTAAAAGACCCTGACTTATTTTCAATAAAAGTTACACAACATAGGCTTTGGAATAAGTTTGCAATATTGCTCAATGGCGACGCATTATATTGACTTTCTGACAAGAGTTCCAATGGGAAAGAGTTGCCACTGTTAAAATAATAAAATGATTAAATCATCAACAAAAACGCTATATGCGTAACCCTGTATTAAAATTATAATAAGTGTTTTTTTTTCTATATATTCCTAATTACTATCCTGAAGACGAGATGTTAATTAAATCGTTAATTTGCTAATTTGTTCTTTAAAAAGTGTTCAAAGTGCTTTACTAAAATTATTTCCTATTCAAAAATTTATAAAAATTCATATAGAAAGACATAATTGTACTTAATATTTTTCTTTCTTTAAAAATAAAAATGTATAACCAACGAAAATTCAATTTAATTGATATTTGATTTTGAAAGTGGTATGAGTCATATTTTCCTTGTTTCGAGATATTTAGAGTTTAAAGGATTAAAACATATTTTTGTATTATCGAAGTAAAGTAGTACCAACTAACAAGTACTTATTATGATTGTGAAATTTATAACCATTTTTAAAAGGAAATGTGGTTTTGAAAGGTTGCAATGACTTATATACCTATATATAATTGGCGCGTACACCCTTTTTGGGTGTTTGGCCGAGCTCCTCCTCCTATTTGTGGTGTACGTCTTGATGTTGTTCCACAAATGGAGGGACCTACAGTTTAAAGCCGACTCCAAACGGCAGATATTTTTATGAGGAGCTTTTTCATGGCAGAAACACACTCGGAGGTTTGCCATTGTCTGCCAAGGGACGACCGCTATTAGAAAAATCTTTTCCTTAATTTTCGTGTTTCACCGAGATTCGAACCGACGTTCTCTCTGTGAATTGCGAATGGCCGCCAGTACTTTTTATATACTTAAATACTATTCTGAAGGCGAGATGTAAATGAAATCATTAATTTGCTAATTTGTTCTTTAATCAAAAGTGCTTTATTAAAATCATTTCTTTTTCAACAATTTATAAAAATTCATATAGGAAAACATAATTGTACTTAATTGTATTAAAATATATTTTTCTTTCTTTAAAAATAAAAATGTATAACACTTGGGAAAAGGAACCTTCGTCGTCCTGAAAAAGGAACCTTCGTCATCCAATTTTATCATCGGTTGTGAACTCAACAGTCCAGCTGTTGCAGCCCATACTGGAAAGGCAGTTTTAATGATAAGGAGCGATTGTCTTAAATTTCTTCTTGAGGAGTAAAGAAGAAAAAATAAATTCATTTCATAACGAAGGTTTCGATTTACTGAAGAACCTTTTTCCAAAATTTCGAATTTTTAACCAATTCTAATGTTTACTGGATAATGAGGGAATTTTTTTTTAAATAAATAAAATATATGTATTTTATGAAATTGCAAAATAAATGTACAGTCTTTGTCAGAAGAATATAATCGGTTTTTTTCTTGTAGCTTCATATATTTCGTTCTGCTTTTTGCTGCATAATAGTCCCACTCAAGAGCTACGACGCCAGTTGGAGCTCAGGTTAGTATAGTTCGAAACTTTCCCGTAAACGCAATCAAACAAAAATGAGCGAGAAGCACGCGAAGCGTTTTGAGGCGGTATTTTTATGCGCGCATTCAAAAGGGCCGAAATTATCTTACGCCGCGGCTGTAATAGGGCTTAAAAAATCACAAAAGTTTGTTGTGATGTGGAATCAGCGGTTGATGACTTTTCCGAGCGCGGCTTGAAGCGAGTGACGACCCTTCTTTGTGACTACGCCTTCCCATTCTCCATACGTCAACCCCAATGAAAATGCATATTTCCGGAAAGCCACTCCACGATTTAAAGCAACTCGTGTGTCAAATTCCCAAAATCTGGTCCTCTTTGTCGACGAGCTACGCAGAAAAACTGGTTCAAAGCATGTTGAAAAGTTGTCAGGCTATACTCGACAACGATGGAGACTACATGGCGTATTCGGTTATCGCGACTCGTAGTTCATTGGATGAAGTAGAGCAAGCGCACACTCTGATCTAAATGATACCTTGTATCCCTAACGAAGAAAAATATGTTTTGTTTTATCTTATAAAAACGTTCATAGCCCTGTTAAGCAATTTTGGCTCGGTAATGAAAGCTGTCCCAGTGAAAACCTCCAGCTCCTGTTAGCACAAACCACAGTTATGGTGTGCTGGATGCTTAACCACTGCAGTATCGTGCTGGTAAAGGGAGTATAGGCGAATATCGTCCATTCCATTGGCTTTAACTGGTAATTTTCAAAACTAATTTCCAATCATTAAGTGGGTAAACTAATAGCGAAATAAGTTGACAGGAATGAACTGAGATCTTGGAAAAGCAAAGCTGCCGCGATTAGCGGTAAAGTCGTACTAAATACCCACCTCTTAGATAGCTAGAAATACGTTCTAGTTTTGATGATGTGAAAAATGTAATTTTTAACTTGCCAAGGATTGGCTAAAATTTTATAGATGACTTTTATTAATTAACACACCCTTTAACTAAAAAAATAAAAACACTTGGATCATTGAACTAACATTTTAAAAAAGTGGACGTACATAAAAAACAAAAACAAATACAGGGTGCGTATGGTAAACCAGGGGATTAAGTTCTGGGAAGTTAGGCGGGCATAAATTCCAGGTTATGTGGTCATGTAAACTTTTAGCCATCCAATTTTGGATTGGTAGGATTTATACCAGAGATTTCCATGAAGAACTCAAAGGAAACATTAAACTCCCTCACAAAGTATCTCATTGATTTTGAAGGGCCCTCGTCAATGATCGTTTGCCCTTGTTGAATAAATTCTGTAGATCGGACAGTGACAGAACGTGTATCGTATGCTTTGCGTTTTGCAACAGATTCTGCATGCTTCCACTGCACGGTGAACCTTACAAACGAATGAATGGAAAAATAGAGATTTCAAAATCGGTGTGATTTGCAAAGATATATTGTATATCGACCATAACTGCATGTCTCTTCATTTCTGGATTCAAGTTGTAGTTCTCCAGGCCTTTTCTGAAAGAGAGTAAAAAAATAATGGTTTCGGGAAGTTATAATCCACATACATGTCCTAAAATTCTACACGCACCCTGTATTTTTTATAAGAATCTTTGAAATCAAAAACTTTTAAGTTTTGGACGTCATATTATACAAGGTGGCGGAAAATTAATTATCCCGTTTTTTTTTAAATATTTTTTTACTAAATAAAAAAAATATTTCGAGTAATGGAGTGCTTTATTTGGATACTCCGTTGCTTGTGTGCCTGCAGCTGACTAGTTCATAAGCGTCAAATGTCCAATTTGGTTGACTTAACATAATTGGCAAAAATGATACATCTTCCGATAGGGTGATTAATTTTGTGCCACCTTTTACAACCAATCATGTCGATGTCAATTCGCGGCGACTATGATATTTTCAACTGGCTGAGTTTTGCCGTATTTTTAATGAATAAAATGTTGTTTTACTACTACTATGAGGCATTTTATTTTTGCATAAAATATGAATATATTAGTTTGGGGAAACGAAATCCATTATTTTCTCGGTAGATAGCGGTAGTGTTGCATATGTCGTAAAATATCGACCAAACAATTTAAAGTTTATGCTTCTTTCAGACTTAAAATATTCTTTCGCTGTTTTTTGTTTGTTCCATTCAGTTGTAAGTTGCAGAGTGTTAACAAAGGAAGTCAGGAAGGAAGTTTGATAAAGACGAAAATGCAAGCCAGCCCACTGAAATTGTGAATGGAGTTCATGGTGCCGATACTGTAACAGCTAATTTGTGCAATTTTGGTTTCGTCGATTTAGGCAGTTCAGGCACTTTTGATGATAAAAATGCACGGGCCTGCTTGTCGTTGAAAATATGGATAAAATCACAGAAATAATCGAAGTTGACCAGAATATTAATAGTCGACCATAAAACAATTTTAAACCATTGCTCAAAATAAAAAAATACAAATAATGCGTTTCTTTTTCACCAAACTATTATTTTTATGGGTGCTGTATCGCAAAATACCTCTTTGCTATTTCAAATTCAATCAAATATTTCCAAACCGTACCTCCAACACGTGCGTCTTTCCGATTGAGGGTGATCGTGTGAAAAAAAACGCAGAAGACTATTTTTTATCACAAAAAACAAAAAATTGACATGCACATTTAACTGCATCAAACTGCTGCTGGTTGCATGCCACATGCAGTATGAGGCATAAAATATATTGTGGTAAAAACTATATTTAATGATTTAACGCTTCCTCCAAGCGATTATCCCGTTGTTATGTTACACACCTTATATGCACACATTCACACATATGTGTCTGTATGTGAAAGGGATATATGTATGTTTACATGACCTAGTTGTCTCTATGCATGTGTAAATGTTGCACACCTTTGCTATTTATCATATAATTCGTTTACAGCATATCCAATAATAATAATGATAATATTTAATGATATGAAACATAAAAAAATGACAAGCTGCCCTGCGTAGACGCTCTGCTAAGGGGTAGTTCCTGTTTCCACACTCTAGGCTGTACAGCCTCAGTCATTTTTATCTATAGCGTACATGAACATATATATGATTTTTTGTTTCACATTGTTTGCATGAAAAATTATACGCCATTGCACCCTCTGAAATGTGAAACAAAAGCAGCGACGGAACGCGACGCGAGACGGAAATAAACAAAAAAATATTTAAAAAAAGAATATCGAAAATGGATAAAGGTGAAAATATGAACTGCAGGATGTGAATGTTAGCCATGACAGTTAAATAGGAGGCGGTTAACGCCTACTTTAGGGATACGCTTCGATATGCATATAAGGCATATACATACACATATGTACATATGTATATCCTACTAAATGCATACGTATGTACTTACATTTCGAGAAGCGTACAGAATCATATTCCACTGTGCTATACGAAGCCGTTTTAGCTTAAATACAAACAGACATATATGTATACATATTTATGTATAATACTCTACGTATTCTGTCGGCAAAATACTTTGTCCCCTTGTCTGGAATGGAGTTGTATTTGAATAGGTAATTGTTTGAGAATCAAAATATAAATAAAAATGCAGTGTCTGCTCTTAGTTTACAAATAAAGGTTTTTAAGCGTATACGGTAATTCTCTGCACGTAACAAAAAACTAAACAAGCGTCTTTAAGTATCTTTTTTTTTTTTTTTTTTGCTTCTGTCTGAGGGCTTCCCCTTTTGTCTCTTTGCTTGGCTGGGCTCATCATTGGAACGGCTGAACTCATTTTGACGAGACTTTTGCTGACAATAATTCTACAGCTCCCAATATGTACTATAAGTAGACAATTTTCTTCCCACAATTTACCTACTAGGTGGCGCTGTTGTTGAGATACATCGAAAAATCTATTTATTGCACTACTTTATTTCTTATTTCATATTAAGATAATATCGCAACATGCTATGGGTCTTGTAACTTCAAATACCTAGTAATGGAACAAACGCATTTCTTTTATCAGTGACTTCGTCATATAAACTGTTGATGGCTAAATAGCGCTGGACCAGTAAATAAGATATATAAGTTGCGGTAGTAAGTAAGGGTATATTAACCCTTATTTCAAATATTAGTTTGGCGAAAAAATAAATCCATTTTTTTCTCGATACATGGCTGTAGTGATCGATATCTCGTGAAGTATCAATCAAACAATTTAAAGCTTGCTGTCAAGGTGATATTTATATTCGGCTTAATCATGCCCGGAAAATTGTCATATTAGAAGCAACTTTCCAGCAACTTTCTTGTAACTTGAAGATATATTTCGTTCTGCTTTTAGCTGCATAATAGTCGCACTCTAGGGCTACGACGCCAGTGCTAACTCAGGTTAATGTCGTTCGAAACTTTTCCGTAAATGCAACCAAACAAAAATGAAAGAGAAGTACGCGAAGCGTTTTGAGGCGGTATTTTTGTGCAGGTATCCGAAAGGGCTGAAATTATCTTCAAAAATAATCAAAAAAAACAAAACAATTTGTTGCGATGTGGAATCAGCGTTATAAGGTGTACAAAAATGTTGATGGCTTTTCCGATCGCGGCTTGAAGCGAGTAACGACAAAAAATCAGGATAAAGTGATCGTCCAACTTTTTAAGCGAGACCATTCTTTGTGACTACGCCAAGCATGATCAGTTCTTGCTAAAAACAGAACAGATGTGAGTATGAACACCATCGAACGACGACTGAAGGTGGCGAACATATCCTACCGTTCCATATCGTCAAAACAACTGCTCTCAGAAAAACACATTGAGAAACAACAAAACAAGAAAATGGCTTCACGGTATTGAACTGGCCTTCCCAGTCCTCAGATCCCATAGAAAATGTGTGGGGAACTATGAAAACGCATCTTGCCGGAAAACTAGTCCGCGATTTAAAGCAACTCGTGCATCAAGTTCGCAAAATCTGGTCCTCTTTGTCGACGAGCTACGCAGAAAAGCTGGTTCAAAGCATGAAGAAGATGCCAGGCTATACTCGACAACGATGAAAACTACACGGCTTATTGAGTAATTGCAACTCGTAGTTTTGCACATACTTTTATGAAAAAATAGTTAAATATATATCTTTTATACTTCTTGAATAATCGCAGTTGCTTTTTTCTGACTGTAAATGTAAATATTTGTGGGAGAAAAGAAGGTTGAGGTATATAAAGACTTAATATTGAGGCACATTAAGGCTTAACGCAATTTCATTAGTATTTTTAGGCAGAAGTCCATCATCTTCTACAAAATGTTTGAATTTCTGGAGCAAAAACAATATAAGTATTGTATATCCTAAGTCTTGCCATAAATTCTGTGAAAATTTTTAGAAGAAAAAAGTTCCGTTATTTTTGCTTTGCAATTGCAATTGTATGCATTGTCTACTCATAAGTTATATTCAGTTTTGTGGCAAATTTCGCTTGTTAACAATGGAGTGGAAGCAAAGGAAAATCGATCGCATTACAGTTATTGCATTACAAAAGTGTAGTAAAACTGCAAGGGAGATTTACGAAAAAAGTAATATTTCGAGAATGTTTGTTTACCGCACGATCAACCGTTTTAACAAACGACTGAAGTGGCAGACAGAAAAAGAAGTGATCGTCCTCGCGGGATTCGAACCAGTGCAGCCTTAAAAGTCGTTCGAGAAAGAATTCGCAGAAATCCCCTTAGAAAGCAGAAAATCATGTCCAGGGAAATGAATGTATCGAACAGATCCATGTCAAGACTAATTAGAGATGATCTCCACATGAAAGCCTACCGTCGCACAACTGGTCATTGTTTTACAACGCGCTTGAAGAAAATTAGGCTCAACAGATGCAAGCAGCTTCTTCGGCGGCACTCGGTTTACGGCCTTGAAAATATTAATTTCACAGATGAGAAAAATTTCACTGTTCCCGAAGTTTTTAATAAGCAAAACGACAAAATCATAATCATTCAATTGTGGCGAAAAATAATCGTTTATCATGTCGCGGTATCGATTTCCATTCACAGTAACGTGGCGATCGTTCTCGTCAACGAAAAAATATGGGCCAATTACGCCGCCGGCATGTAAACCGCACCAAACAGTGATTTTTTCGGGATGCAACGGTGCCTCATGAATCACGTGTGGATTGCTTCCTGCCCAGTAACGCATATTTTGCTTGTTGACAAAGCCATTGAGCCAAAAGTGAGCTTCATCACTGAAGATGATTTTTTGGAAAAAATGCTCTTAAAGTAGCAGCAACAGAACGATCATTTTCATAAAAAATTTGCACGATTTGCAATCGTTGCTCAAGTGTGTAGCGTTCCATGATGAAATGTATACTAATGAAGTTTACAAATGACAAGCGAAAAATAAAAAATATTGCGTCGTTCGCCCTCCCTATCGGAAAAAAGTTGAAGCGCACCTATTGAAAAACGCTATATTATATACGTACTGATAAATATCGCGTGTTTTTTTCAGAGCTTGAGAACTTGAAATGATAATACAAAATGGAAATATTGTTGTGGTGGCTTAAATATTGCAATAAATCGATTGTAAGGCGCGCTGTATGGCAAGTGTGCCGTCTTGTTGGAACCAAACTTCAGTCAGCATAGCATGATAGCGCTCGTCATTCACCGCAACAGCTGTTTCTTCCTCATTCCGAAAGAAATAAGGGCCAATGATGCCACCAGTGCTCTATGAACTTCGCGAACAGATTTATTTTGTTCCATAGTAAATTTCCACAATTTGGAAGTTTTGTTCTGACCTTAAACGATTCATGCTGAATAGCTAAACCTTTCTGAACAGAAATTTCAACACATTTTGCCATTCTCTGTTGTCAAACCCTAGTTATCATTAACGATAGTTCTTATGCAGCTAAAAAGCAACCCTATAAATACAAACAAACAATTTCATGTAATTGTTGACAATTTTTCTTTTTATTTTTGAAAACTGCGGATACTTAGTGTCTTAAAAGTTCAAACAATTAATTTATTTAAGAAAATATATTACATAGAATCAAGTTTATATCAGAAGACTGCGACGGCCATTTTAATGCATTCACTTTTTTTCTAAACCACGCCTTTGCTAATTTTTATGAATGTTCGGTTTCGTTATTCAGTTTACACAGTGGCATTTCTTCTTTTGCACGGGGAAATAAAATCATATCCAGTATTCTCATATAGTCCATCGTATACATTTTATCTTTCAAATATATCCAAAATATTAGACCAACTCTTTCCTCCGCCATTATGGATTCGCCAACGAGATTTGCTGTTTTGGTTTTTCGGATATCCGGGATCAAATGTTATATTTGTAGGTCATCGAACATTTTGTTTATCGCCAGACCCAAATATACTATATTTTTGTTTCCTCCATCCATAGCACATTTTTCTAGTTTCGACGGAAAATGATTTTTCTTACAAATTGAAGCTTTTTGTTCAACTCAACAACGGTACTCTTCTGGGTATTCCTGCTATTAGTCCGGCTTCAACTAACCGATATCGAACTGTCCGAATTATAACTTGCAAATTTAGCTCAATTTGAAGCTAACTTTTAAAATTTGTTGCTATCACCAAACCGTTACCGTTTCGATTTTTTGTTTTCAAAGCACAAAACTCAAGTGTTTTCTCAAGGGGTCCACAATAAGAATGAGGACTCAAATGGAAGATGAAATGTCATACCGAACAAAATACAAAGTTAACAAAAATAATTTGAAAATAATTAATACAGTAAATTCGAAAAATTGAAGTACACTGTTTCTAATATATTTCTCAACAGCGTACGAGGATCGTTTGAAAAGTCCGTGCAAAGTGAAAGAGATAGCACTACTGGCGCGTATCGACGTTATGTTTAGTTAGTAGCATCTCTTGGAAGAACACACACCAAGTTTTAGCCAGATCAGTTTATTTCTTCGTGTTTGGCATACGTTTGAAGCGAGGAAGTCGGTGTGATTTCCCTTTTCCATCACGACTACACACCAGCTCATGTCTCAGCAGTGGTGGTAGCAAAATGAATGAAAATAGAGTGCGGAGTCATTTCATATCCCCCTATTCTCTATATATGGCTTCCTCGGACTACTATTTGTTTCTTAACTTGAAGAAATGGCTGACGGGAAAAAGATTTTATTCAAACGAGGAGGTTATTGCCGAAACGAATGGCTACTTTTCAGACTTGGACAAATCCTATTACATGAACTCGAACAGCGTTGGACGAAGTGTATAGACCTAAAGCAGACTATGTCGAAAAATAAAAAAGGCTTAGCCCAAACAATTAAGTAGTTTTTATAAATATTTGCATGAACTTTTCAAACGACCCTCGTAAATATATATATACAATAATCAAATTATATATCAATAAGATAATAAAATTGTATACTACGTAAAACAAATTTCTCTGTGTCATAAATTCTTACATCGATTAAATTTGGCATACATACATTAGACTCGAGGTCTTATTATTTTTTTGTGGAGCTTAATTTTTATAAAGACCACAATACTGTGGAAATATTTGCTTATAACTCAAAAACTGTGTTTTTTTTTTAATAATTATGACAGCAAGAATATTTGCCTTTTTATTTGTGAGAAATGAAATATACGCTTAATAATAATAAAAAACTAACCTAGTTGGTTCTTTTTCTTTTCTACAGCATTCACCATTCCGTTTCGTAAATTTATTTAATTAAAGGCTACTGCAATGGTGAAAACACCAAATATAAACCCACAAGGGAATTAGTACTGCCACAAGAAAACAAAAATCAGGTAATTTGCATAATTCATCCTTCGAATTGGAATAAATGGCGCAAAGCAGCCAAATTTAATGAGCCAACGTTATAATTAGCAGCAATAAATTTTTCGTGTAGCCCAAACAAACAAATGTATGCAATTAAATTTTCATTTAATTTTCTACCATTCCATTTCATATTTTCATTAATTGGTAGTAGTAGAAGAGAAAAAAGTTTTCTGTTTAGAAAATACAACTGGAATTCATTGAAAGTCCACCTGCTTAGCGAGTATGCCACACCCAAAATTATACTCGTACCAAGTAGCCAGCCACAATTGGACTTGGCGCTTCAAATGCCACCGAACATTGCCGACATCCACCATTTGCAGCGAATTTATTTCACTGGAAGTAATTCTACACATAACTGGTAGATATTTAGTTTTTGTTGTTGTTATTATTGTTATTATTATATCATGAGATTAGCAGCTGTTGGCGTTGGTAAAATGAATTAATTTATGAATACACAAGCGAACTTTTTTACGAAGAAATATGATTGTATGTATGTGTGTAGGTATTTTAATACAACATCTATGCTTAGCTAATTGTTAGTTGCAAATGTAGCAATGTATGTAAATAGCTTTCATTCGAAGCACAGAATAAGTACAAAACTTATAAAGTTAAATGGAAATGCCAATGCCAAATGGAAAATAGAGAGAAACGCTCGGCAGTTGATGCGCGCGTGAATGGTGTGAACAGCAGTGCTACAATTGGTATTATCCAGTTGCATGTGAAATGTGAATAAAGTGGTGCGTTGGGTCTGCCAATTGGCGGTGGAATTAATTAATAAATTGGAGCAATAAAATGCCGCATTCGCATAATTAAGGTAATTAAGTGCACAAAGGCTGCTCATTAATAATTGTATATCTTGAATTATTTTGAAGTTACTTCTTATCTTTCATTTGTGCAAAGAGCGGGTGGGTGCATTAGAAGAGAAATAATTTTAAAATACAACTATTTAAATGAGTGAGCAAGTAAACTTTTCTAAAATTATATTAGGTAAAACTTTGTGAAAGTCAATTTCGTAATGCGGCGATTGAAAAAATTCTCGTTCATATTGCTAAACAGCCTGAGAACAACACGTTTAAAATTTTATATATTTTTTATTTAATATTTAATAATCTTGAAATGCAGTATTTCTTACATTTTATGAGAAACAAATTAATGCTAAACAATTCAATCAAAAATATATTAAATTTATAGTTTACTTATTTCAACTTAATATATATATAATTGGCGCGTACACCCTTTTTGGGTGTTTGGCCGAGCTCCTCCTCCTATTTGTGGTGTGCGTCTTGATGTTGTTCCACAAATGGAGGGACCTACAGTTTCAAGCCGAGTCCGAACGGCAGATATAATATTTTTATGAGGAGCTTTTTCATGGCAGAAATACACTCGGAGGTTTGCCATTGTAATTTTATAATTTACAAAGAATGAATACAAGAGAATGCTTCGA
>JAYXIM010008648.1:0-31054 GCA_037575425.1 Anastrepha fraterculus | reverse complement strand
TCAGATTGAATCTGTATATGGAAAATTAAGAGCAGTTGGTACTATGCTAAATCATTTCTGAGGCAATGGTGCCCATTTTTATGTCGTTAAGTTCACCTCGAAAGGAGTCAAAATGATCAGGCAATATTTTTGAGTGAGAGCTCCACCGAGTACATTAGGCAGTCAAATTACTGCCTTTCTAGGCATATTTCAACTTTTCGCTGTTACAGGTTGAGAATCGTAATAGGAGAATCAAATGACTAAAAAAAAATTGAAACTTTATTTTAAGGATGACAGAAGCAGTTCATAGCTACTTCAGCAGTAAGAGGCGAGCGTTTTTAATGACGAAGGGAGCAATTCACAGCTTCTTCAGTAATTTCAGCCAATACACTTCTCGATATATGCCTTTGAAATGCTAAATATCAGTTCTGAGACTTAGCACAACTGTGGCGATTTTGGCTATATATTTATTATGCATTTTCGTTCGATCTAAAATATATCGCCTTCAAACATACATAGTTATAATCCATTTTGCCAGATTAGTGCAGTAAATTACTTCTGTGATTTATATTACAAATAGTACTTGACTGATAAAGTTGAATTAATAGGAATTCGTCAGCCGTTTTGTGATGCAATTAAGTTATTTACCAAGGAATAAACTTATCCTCTTTTGCCAAATTAATTGATGTCTCTTATTATTTATTTGTCTCCTATTTTTTCATTATTTATTTGTTTTGTTATGCATTCCTTTATTTATTAAATTATTTTCCTTTAATTTGGGAATTTCTTTTTATGCTGTACTAGATTAGGTGTAAATGCAGTCATAGTTGCTGGGTGGTCTTCTAATTGTACTTATACTCTATTAAGAGGAGGACAAGCTGTTGCTCAAATTATTTCCTACGTTAGAATACCTTTCATTGTATCATCTTTTTCATGTGAATGTCATTATCAGTAATATATTTACGCTTGTGTTTACCAAACGACCAAAAGTGCATTTTTCGATTTTTACAATGTTTGATTTGATTGAGCAGAGAAGTGCCATCAAATTTTGTTTGCGGAATGAAATTTCGGCTGCGGAAACGTTTAGCATGTTGCAGAAGGCATTTGGTGATTTGACCATGTCGCAGAAAAAAGTTTATAAGTGGTACAAAGACTTCAAAGAAGGTCGAGACATCCATCGACGTCAACAGATGACCAACACGTCAATTAAGTGAAGGAATTAGTGCTCAATACTGATTATGATCGGAATACCAGAAGGATCTGTGAAAACCATTTTGAAAGACCATTTGGGCCTACGAAAAGTCAAATCTCGTTTGATACCGAAAACTCTCAATTTGTCGCGTTGATGTGTGTGAAACAATGCTTTCAGGACAAGCTCAAATGCATCATTACGGGAGATGAGACTTGGATTTATGCTTACGACCCTGAAACAACCGACCAATCAAGCGAATATCGTGCTAAAGGCGAGGCCAGACCGAAAAGAGCACGTCAAAGTCGTTCAAAAATAAAGATAATGATGACAGTTTTTTTTCGATTTTCGTGGTGTGGTGCACTATGAATTCCTTCCACCTGGCCAAACTGTTAATAAGGAATATTATTTGAGACCAGAAGTATGGGCCAACAACTCTTGGTTTTTGCATCACGATAATGCACCGTCTCACACTGCACTCGTTCTTCGTGACCATTTCGCCAAAAATTCCACGCATATCGTTCCGCAACCACCGTATTCGCCTGATTTGGCTCCGTGTGACTTCTGGCTATTCCCAAAACTCAAGAGACCACTCCGGGGAACGCGTTTCGAGTCGATTGAGGAAATAAAAGCTGAATCGAAGAAGATGCTGATGGCTATACCGGTAATGGACTATTTGTTTCGGGGATTGGAAAAATCGTTGGCATAAGTGTATTTCATCGAGAGGGGATTATTTTGAAGGGGATGCAATTGATTTACAAGAATAAATAGAGATTTTTCATTTTACAACCAAATTCACCTTACTTTTTGCCCACAGTAGTATTAAAAAAAAAGTAATTGGCGCGTTAGGTGCTTGACCAAGTTCCTCCTCTTATTTGTGGAATGCGTCTTGATGTTGTTTCACAAATGGACGGATCTACAGTTTCAAGCCGATTCCGAACGGCAGATATTTTTTATGAGGAGCTTTTTCAGAAGCAGAAATACACTCATGCACGGAGATTCGAACCCACGTGCTCCCGAATGTTAGTAATGTATTAGTATCTGTGAAGATACATATCTGACAACAACATTAAAGCGAGTGAATGTGTATATCGTCTTTGATATATGATACATAGACGTACAAATTCATACCACGTGTTTATGAGTGGTGAGAAAGAAAATATGGAGACACCGACTATCCCTTTCGCAGTTGCTCAGCGAACATGGCTGTTTTCTGGAATACCTGCACCGTTTTAAGCATCGCTTTTTGACCAAACTTCCCGAACGAGCTATTCTCGAACAAGCCCTGGATCATCAACCATCCTCCAGCACCCTTATAAAAGATATGAGCGCTACTGCTCCCAGTGGCAGGCACTCCAAACGTTCACAGCTAAAAGCATAACGCGACTCCGCAATATTGATTTGGAATGCAAGGCGATGCAGCAACAGTTACAGCAGCAGCGAAGGCGGATTGTTTATGACGAACCGACGCCAAGCACAGCCTTTTGAGTGAAACACTCACTGCAATATCGCATAGAAGACAAGATGGTACTACGTTAATATAACACTAGTGCAATATATCTCTTTTCCGATATCTCCTTTACTTTAGAACCATCTATCAACACAGTGGGAGTAATTGGGACTATCGACGGCGTATTCCCTTCATATGCCTGCAGAAGAGGCACCTGGACGCAGGTACCTGTTGTGTTTTCGGACATAAACGCGGCTCTAGGATTAGTGTGACAGCACCTTGAGATGTTTCTGACAAATTAATTCGGAGATAGTCAGTAATGCTTTAATCTTCGAAAAGTTCAGCAAATTGTCTTTGGGGCCACGCATTACTTCATGGCTATCTGGGTATCTTCGATAACTCCTGATGCTGCGGAAACACTTGGAAGCAGTCTTACCAACCTCACATCCAGCTTGGAGGAGCTCTGCGCGCTGCCCCATACAAATACATATTAATATCAATGACAAAAATATTTGCCTTTCACTAATTCACTTTGCAATGCAAATTCAAGAAAAGCAATATCTCAATTAACCAATTATCTCATATACACTAGTGTGAATACATTTACCAGCTATCAACAATAATCAGTTCCACCCAGCAATGTCATTACAATTTAATCACAGCCAACTGCCCACATGCCCACAAGCTCCACTGTGAACACCCACTACAGGACACAACGCGCCAAAAGCTAAGTAGATATAAAAAACATTTTTCTATAAAAATTTATGTACGTACATACCCACATATGCATGTATTTATGTAAAAGCTCGCTTGTTGGCGATGTGTATGAGTCTGTGCCTGTGCCTGCGCCTGGCGCATGGAGCGTGCCGATCGTCAAGCGCATGTGCCAAGCATCCATTAAACTGGCTGACTGCTTACAAAAGCGCGCGTGTGCCACACAAACCAAACGAGCTACTCGCAGCCAGTCAACGGACGTCAGTTGCCATCAAAATCATGCTTGGCGCTGTTGCAAAATGCAGTGGAGTCTGCAAAAATCACTGCAGTTAGTGGCTAAATTGAATTGCAACTAACCAAATGGCAAGCCGACAGGCTGACAAACTGGCATGCTTGCAAGAGCCGCCCCATTGACAATGATGGCAATGATGTAGACCTGTTTCCCACACACATTTCGCTGCGCACATTTAAACACCCATAAGCTGTAGCGCCGTAAAGCACACTATAGGTATGACACGAATATAAGTTTTGACTGTGAGTGGATATGTTTGCACGCGTGTATGTATGTATGTAATTAGTATGCTGCGAGTGCGAGCTACAACCCACTGTGGCTGAATCACCTATTTTGAAGTCGACCCCCTGCCCCTTCAAGTTGCAAGCAACGAGGGGAACAAGCAACAGCAGCTTTTGGAGTGTGGAAAATTTGTACTTGTTGTTGTTGCTGCTCAGAAATCCAATGCACGCAGGCGCGCATGCGTAGCAAGCCCAAACAACGACGTGCCTCAAGTACGAACCAGCAACAATAACAACTGCTATGCTTGGCTGATAATAACAACAGCCCCAACTAAAACACAAAACCCATAAGAAAGAAAAAAAAATACAAAGTAAAGGAAGAAGGCAATAAGAGCCAAGCACTGTAAGTAAGTCTGAAGCAAAAAAATAGGCAGGTGTTCACCTCGCGTGGGAAACACACGACAAAATCGGTTCTCACGATTCGAAAATCCGGCACATATACACACTTACAAACACACGCGCATAGTACATTTATACAGCAGCGCATACAGAGTAGTGTAATGTGGTGAGATAGAGCGAGAATGATAATGTAGGGGCATGCGGGGGGAGAGATCCAAGCACGGCTGGTTGTTTAGCTGGCTGGCTGGTCGGGCTTGGCATACCTGCACACAAAGGCACCATCAGAGCAACAGCAACAATAGCATGAATAGCAACAAAGAAAAGCAACCACCACCATTCGTTCGTTAGTTCGTTGTGCCGTCATCACACCAACTGACGCTCGTCACTCGATCGGGCTATGTGTTTGTGGCTGTGCCTGTGCATTGGTATGTTGCTGTACGATGCGTGCGTGTGTGTGTGCATCTGTGGCCGCATTTGTTATGCATCAGTTATATTATATTATAAGGTGCTTATCAATGTTATTATTATTTGGCATTGTTGTTGTGCGTTTTCTTGTGCTAGTTGTAGTTTTTTTGTTTTTGTTTTTCTTATTTGCTTTCGATCGTCACTGCGTCGTAGTACTTAGCCTGAGTGACAGTGAGTCAGTCGACCACTCAGTCAGTCAGTCAGCCAGCCAGTCAGCCAACCAGCTCGGAGTACGTAGCATAGCATTGGGCCGGGAAGCGTTAAATGGCAAACGATTTTGCCTTTTCTGCAGTTTTTTGTTTTATTTTAATTTTCATGCGGTTTGTTGCCGGCGCGTGGTAACCACAAGCGCTACCAATGCCAGCGCTGTACGTACATACACCCATACACCCATATAAGTGGTTGTGGGAGTGCGCTGGTGGGGCTGGGTTTAGCTTGTATTTGCTGATCGGTTGGCTGATTGGGCAGCTTGTTGGCTCTGCAGTTGGAGTTGTCTCGATTGGGTTTCGATTTTATTGAAGGACATTTATTGCATGTCTTTGTTGTTGCAGTGATTGCGTGGCTACTGTATTTATATCTGTTACTGTAATGAAGTTGTATGCTTGTTCTTGCTTATTCGCGTTTTTTATTTATTCTCTTGTTTATCAAGAAGTTACACAAATTGGCACACTATGCCTGTACCTATATGCATTGTGAGTGGAGCGATATTGGTAATACCATACGCTATTAATTATGCCTAGGTAATTTTTGTCCCTCTTGCATGGAAGTCTCATCTGGCAGAAGCAGCAGGAGAGATGTGTGTTGCTGGAAAATCTAATAATTTATGCTGATAATAGCTTTTCCACTCTCTTCGAATCATAACATGTATCAATTAAAGGTTCTCTATTATCTCCTAATCATAAAATGGGTAATAGTCTCATATATCACCGTTCGCGGTTATATCCATAATTTAAGCCAACTTCAAGTCAATCGATTAAGAAATACTTTTTTGGTTGAGAAATAGGAGGTGACTGCGAGCCACAGACAGGTAGCAGGCACTTAGGCGCCTGTCGTCTGTTCATTGCTCCTTGTAAAAGTGCGTTCCTCTACTCAAGCAATCAGCCCAAACTGCCAGATTACTTCACAGTAAAAACAAAACGCTCGTTCGAAGGTTCCTTAAATTATTTAAGCACAACTAGGCACAGCTTTTTTTAAATGAAGAAGGTTCATAAGGCTGAACTCCATGAGATCGGCATCTCTGAGAACCGTCTTGCACCTTATTCGACCGAAGGCTAGGTATTCAGATATGTAATATATCACCCACCAATTTGTGGTATACGTTGTGATGTCGTTCCACAAGTGAAAAAACTTACAGTTTTATGTTGACTATGAACAACAGATTATTCTTTACGAGGAGCTTTTTCGGTACACAAATACACTCGGAGGTTTGACATTGCTTGCTGAGGGGAAAATATATTAAAGAAACCTTGCTATGAATTAGTTTTACACGTCTATAGTGGATTTCGAACCCGAGTTTACCGAACTATAGTCACGCATAAGATCATTCAACTACGGTGGCGGCCTATTAGACCGACAATAGTTCGCAAATCACGTTTGCCCAATTTCAGTTGTCTCACCTAGCTTAGTGCTGCAATTATGGGAGACGTCAGGGAACATTGAGTCGTAGTATTTTTGTAGCAAAAGTTGGCTCACTACAATATTGTGCGTGACTAAGCTCCATACCACTGCATGTTGCATGTTGCAGCTCTAACAAGCCTGCACGCTTTTTCGTTGACCTCGGCATCGGAATGTTCTGATATCCACAAAAATGTAATGTTCTATGCTTACTCTGTTGTTAATCTTTGAGTTCGCTCAGCGAACCGAGCAGAATAATACTTAAACCTCTTGTTTGCATTTTTTTAGCAGTTATGCGGCAGCTATATGGTAGATATGGCGAGTACACTTCTGTCTGAAAGACCTCTTCAATATGCTCACTCAGGGCAAATATTTTCTTCTGGCAGCTACTGTAATGATCACCTAATTTAAGTCAAAAAATTGCGCTCCATGCAAGTCGATTCGCTCATAGTTGTATGCTTTTGCAATGTATTTATACCGAATTTATAAACTTTAGCCGGGCAAAGCTTGCTTGCGCACTCCCCTTAACCCTTATAAGTTTTTCGTTCGCGGTGATACTCAGTAAAATTGTCTGCTTGAAATTTCTGTGGCACATTTTAACCCTCTAATACATTTTCTTTTAATACATTTCCAATGTAGTTGTTTTGAGAAAGAGTAATAATGCTAATTTAATTTGTGGGTAAAGTTGGTAGATTGAAATGTAATAAAGGGTGGTTAAGTTTCAAGGGCCGATGTTAATTTTGAATAAAATACAATTTTTTTAGGAAATTATTGTCACATCTCTTTATTATGATAATATTTTTATAGGTCAATTACGTATAAAACAAAATATCGGCCAAATGGCCGCCGCGGCCTTGGCGACACATCTCCATCCGATGGTCCAAATTTTCGATGACGCTGAGGCATAATTGAGGTTCTATGCCGTTAATGTGCCGAATTATCTCATCATTTAGCTCTTGAATTGTTGCTGGCTTATCAACGTACACATTTTCTTTCAAATAACCTCAAAGAAAGAAGTCCAATGGCCATGATCTTGGCGGTCAATTGACATCGCCGCGACGTGAGATTATTCGGCCATCAAATTTTTCGCACAAAAGAGCCATTGTTTCGTTAGCTGTGTGACAAGTGGCACCGTCCTGTTGAAACCACATAACGTCCACATCCATATCTTCCAATTCGGGTCATGAAAGTTCGTTATCATCTCACGATAGCGAACACAGTAACTGCCTGACCGGCCTCATTTTGGAAAAAATACGGGCCAATGATGCCGCCGGCCCATAAATCGCACCAAACAGTCACTCTTTGGGGGTGCATTGGTTTTTCGGCAATCACTCTTGGATATCATTCGCCCAAATGCGGCAATTCTGCTTATTGACGAACCTACTGAGGTGAAAATGTGCCTCTTCACTGAAGATGATTTTCTTCGAAACTTGGTCATTCACTGTTGCCATTGAAATGGTCAAGAGTTCATGAACGACGAGCGTGAGAGGTGCAATTGTTGCGCACGACAACGAGTTGAGGTGGACGGCTCTTCAACCACACTATCGCGAAGAGTAGCAATATTTTCTGCAGTACGAGCTGTACGAGCATGCACTGGTGTTTTACATCTCCTACATACCCGGTTTACTCAAACTTTTGCTTAATTTTTCCGATTGTACACACATTTGGACGATTAAATTGACCGAAAAAATCACGAAGTGCGCGATATGCACTTTGATTTGAACGCCCGTTTTCATAATAAGCCTGAATAATTTTAACACGTTGCTCGATTGTATGTCTTTCCATGGTTCAAATTGAGTTAGTCTGAAATTGAAAAATATTTAATGAAGTGCAGAAAAAACTTAACGTTTAGGTTTGGTTCACATTCAACATCGGGCCTTAAAATTTAACCACCCTTTACAATAAAATATTCCTCGTTGAATTCGAGTATTTGAAATCGTTTTATCTCTACTTGTACAAATGTATAAAAACGACGAAAGTTTCCACAAAAAAACATAACCAAAATATTATTGCTTCAATTTTAACATTTTCAATACTGTTGAGTATTTATTTATTTATTTAAGTCTATGAATTCCAATCCTTACAGACTATGATACAAAAGTTGATTAGATTAAACTACTGATATATTCCATGTATTTAAAAACAACTGTAATATAGAATTCAAGAGATTTAAAAATGCTACTCATTATGAACGGAATTTAATTCCCGTAAAGCACGAGTAATGAGAGCATTACTGGCATACTTAGTTTTAAAGTTTCCCCCATAAAAAGGGTAGAAATTCCTAAGAGATCGCTGGGGAACATTAAATCGAATCCTTTTCAACAAGTAGGGACAATCAATTACTCCAGTAATAATATTATGAGTAAAAAATAGACACAGTATAGACCTACGAATTTCTAAGGACTTGAGACTTATAAGCATGAGACGAGCAGAATATGATGGCATGGAATCAATAGAATTCAGAGACCGAAGAGCATATTTGAGAAATATTTTTTGCACATGTTCGATTATATTGATAGCTTGCTGACTACAAGGTCTTCAAATAAAAACAGCATATTCTAAATGAGATCTAACAAAAGATGTATAGAGTAACTTAATGGTATGGGGGTCAGAGAACTTAGTGGCGTTCCGTCTGACGAAGCCCAACATCGAAAAAGATTTTGAAATACTATAATTTATATGGTTATTAAAAGAAAATTTGTTATCAAAAATAACGCCAAGGTCCTTAAACTCGCTAACTCAATGCAGGACACATGTCGAGATACTGTACTTAATGCACAAAATGTTAGATGTTTTCGAGTAAGATATTTGGAAGCACTTAGATAAGTTCAGCGAAAGTCGTGAATTTTGGCACTACAAGTAAAGCCTATTCATATCGGCTTGAACGAGTCTTGATCGCTGAAAAGATCTTAAGGTCATCAGCATAAAGCAAAAATTTAGCAGATAAGAAACAACTTTTGATGTCATTAATAAATAACACAAATAAAAGCGGTCCCAAGATACTTCCTTGCGGAACACCAGAGGTGATGTCGTTTCCACGATAGTCGGTTCTACGTTACCCTAACGACCCGGATTTATATCCGGCCAAGGACTGTCACTTAAGCAGCATTCCTCATATATATATACATATATGGGGAATGTTTATGCTGCTACAACAACAACAGCAAAGGGGGTAGATGAAATACCATCAATTGCTACAACAAAACGTCTATTACCACCTGTTTGCATTTAAAAAAATCAAACTGGTACAAAATAGCATAAATATGACAGTATGCGATTTTAAGAAAAAATGAAAACTATTCTAAACATTTTTTTTTATAGCGTTGCACATTTCTTATTAATATTAAGATAAAGGCATCAAGTGAATGGTGTTTAAACCAGCCTTAATAAAAAATATTTTTATGTCACCTTTTTTTGGAAATTAAGAAATTGATTTCTTATATCAATGTAAAGCTAAATATAGCGTTAATGGTAAAATATTTTTAAAATATAATTAAATTTTTTTATTATTTTTTTTAAATAATAAAAAAATTTAATTAGAGGTTAGGATGTGTGTATCAAACAAAATGTGTTCGAATGAGTGAAAAAAGAATTCATTAAAATTAATAATGCTTAGCATTGCCACTTAACTAAACTAAAGGTACAATAAAATAAGAATAATAATATAAACGTAAAGAATGTAATAAATGATAAATATATATTGTAATAATAATAAAAATAAAAATAGTTTCAACTAAAAACAGCAGGTCTTTGCCTCTCCTTTAAATAATTCAATGTTGCTAAGTGTTTTAAATGTTTAAGAAGTAGGCTGTAAACTTTAAACTTTAAACGTCTAAACATTGTCTAAAAACTTTAAACGCCAGTTAAATAGTACTTGGTTATGGATTCAAGTCTTCTAAACATTTATTTAACCATTAAAAACGTTAGGATTTAATTATTACTATTTCATTAATATTATACGATACGTACGACTCGCGGGGTAGTCCCCTAATTAAGTACTTCATAGGCTTCAGCTAATACATAATATTTGTGATAAATTATTCGCACTTGCTCCTAAAATTTTAAAAATTTAACCCTCCGCAAAACGCAAAAAAATCTGCCCCTCTATAATAGTATTGCCTTTGGCAAAGATGATCCTGGAGACAACCTATTTAATATTTATTAACCTTTTTTCGTGTTGGCTAACATTTTTGGTTTGTAAAAATATTGGACACTTTTAGTTAGACATTTTTATCGCAAATACTCGTATCTTAAGATGGTCCTGGAATACCACCTTGACCAAAAATACCGAAATATATTCAGAAAATTCAAAATACAAGTTTATTGCTTAAAAGTGATATTAACGTCCTCAAAGTATTCCCATCAACTACAACGCACTTATGCCAGCGTTTGGCCCAGCTCTCGGAAATGGATCTGGAACTCTATTTTCGGTGTAGCCATCAGGGCCATCTTGAATTTTTCCATTACTTCCTTTAGACAGTTAAATCGCGCTCTTCGTGGTGGCTTTCTTATTCGATTTCGATTAAACAGAAAAATCGCAGGGAGCTGTATCAAGTGAATTCAATGGCTGTTGGATGTTCGTTTTGTTCTTGGTCAAAAATTCAAGGATAATGATAATGCGTATCACGGTGCAAAACCCACTAGTTGTTTCCTCGCAAATATTTTCTTTTTTGGCGAATTACCTCACGTTAAAGTCTTATAACGTCTAAATAATACCATAGTTTATATTACAATACCGTTGTAATCCCTGGGTTTTTTGGTCTTGCTTCATTCAGAGCTCTCCACTCACTCCCCTGATGTCTGGATTGCGTGTCGTACCAATAAGCCCATGTATCGTCTCCAGTAATAATGCTAGTTGATGCTTCATTATGTTTGATTAATGTTGGCACGAATTCGACCTTGGAAATCATGCATTTCGCGATATCAACGCGATTCCTTTTTCGCATTGGGACCAACTTTGCAATAACATGGCGCAAGCCGAATTCGTTAACTACCACGTTAACTGTCCTGAACGGATCTATAAGCACTGTTCAAGTCCTCTAGCAGCTTTCTTATGGGTAATTTGCGGTTATTTATCAACTTTTCTTTCACTTGTTTGCTGTTTTCATTAGTTTTCGATGTCGATCGCCTGCCACCACGTTCGTCAACTTGAATGGACTCATAATCTCTTCTGAAGCGTTCATGCCACTCGTAAACGGCTGTTGTATCGAGAGAATCATTACCGAAACAGTTTCCCAACATTTCTAAGTTCTCACACCATTGAATCCATTTTTAACGCAAAATTTAATATAAACTCCATTCTATTTTTAAAACTGTAGAAAATCGAAAACACGTGCAGAGGTAGACTTACTCAAGACGACGTAACTTTTACTAATGTCGAGCAATGGTAATAAAATAAAAGGTTTTCCAATAGCAGGTGTTACGAATGAATGGATTCCGCTATCGAAAGATGATTAACAATGATTTTATGGCCGGAATTGGATGGCAGTGATCTCGACAACGTTTATTTTCAACAAGACCACACAAGCAACGAAACCATTGATCTTTTACGGGAAAAGTTTCCGGACCGTTTCCACCGAGATCTTGTGATTTAACACCTTGTTACTTTTTTCTTTGTGGCCACGTGAAAGAGAAGGTCTACGCCAACAGCCCAGGGTCGATTCAAGACCTCAAATATGGAATTCGTTAGGCTGTCGAGGACATTGTGCAGCCACTTTACAATTCGGTTATGGAAAATTTCTTGAAAAGGACATTGTCCTGTAAGCTTGGTCGCGGTGGTCATTTGCCTGATGTTATTTTCCACTATTAATGGCAAACCTTCATCTTTATAATAAAATAAACATCCGATCATTTATATTAAAAAATAGCATTTTTCTGTGAATATCAAACTAACACCTCTGTTTGGAAAACCCAATAAATGTGGTAGCATAACAAAAACAAAACAGAGCGTCACCTAGCGGACCTTTCGGGAACTTTTTGATCAAGTTGGTATGTGCTAATGACGTTTTTAAAACTTCAGAGTGGTTTTCCTCGTGAAACTGTTTATTTTATTTTATTTCAAAGTTCGAGCGGTTGTAATGAAGAACCCTTTACTAAACTGTGCACTTTATTAGCTCAAGTTAATTTTGTAAATAATTTCATGCTTTCAACTCTGGGAATTTGAACCTTTTTATATTTTTTAAATACATAAAAAGATACACGCTACGCAGGCTGCAATCTCACTCATACGTGACAACGGCATTTTACTCTAATTAGTTACGAATTAACTTAAAAATTTTTCAAATGCAATGCACGTACTACACTAATCTCATTCCTAGCCGAAATATTGCGTATACAGGTCTCTAAAACTGGTAATGTCGAATGTTCGAAAACGAGAGGAGTTTCCCCTTTCTAATTTATTACACATGCATAACGATTGCAGTAACCTCTGCGCCGCGCACCCCGCTGAGCAACGTAACTTCTATGTGCTCAGATTTATGCCAAGACCAATTCACACGTGCATACTTTCCACAGGAGCAGAGCCGCATTTTTTTTTTGTGTATGTGTGCACACGTGCATTTAACAGTCACGGGAACTTTGGTGCTTATGGACAAGCACTGCACTGCGGAACGGCATTGAAATGTGCATGTGCAATGCAGGTTCACGGCGATTGAGGTGCACAAAGCCGGAAAAATGCCTACACATTTGAGGCTCAGGTTCGAAGGTTCCTCACTCAGGTTGCTTTGATACAGGTATTTTTCACGCATGAAGGTGCAAGTGTGTGTGCGTGCGTTGTATGAATAGTCGTAAATTATATGGAAAAGTAAATGTTGATCCTTGCACAGGATCAAGCAGCGTTTGTTGCAAGCGTGGGAAAGGTAAACTGCACCGACTTGCCGTTAACTTGCCGCTGACTAATGTGTTGCATGGATATTTGTTTGTTCCACATGTCTGTGTATGTATGAATGCATGAAATGTGCACATGTGCATACATGGACCTGCCAACACACATGTGCGTCCATACGTAGAATGCGAACATTTCAACACGTCTTAGCTGCCACAAATCCTGCAAAGTGCCAGATTTGTGTTTTGTGGGTATACCTTTGTCTTGGACGTTCATTTCATAGCACAACAGTAATTAGGTATAAACTAAGGCACCAACAAAGAAAAAACGAAGAATATTTCACAAACCCAAAATAAACACCAAATATCCAATTGTGAGTGGCACATAAAACGTTGCACGTGTGCGCTGCACAGGCCGCATAGTGAGTGCGTTGAATTTTTTACTGCTAAGTTACTGATGTTGTTGTGTTTTTTTATATATATATATTTTTTTTTTGATTTTGTGCTGCTAGTCAAGCAGGATCGCTGCGCTATGCTGCTGGCACGCCGTTATCATCAACTACGGGGGGGAGTAGGTTAGACGCTCATTTGTCACGGCGCGACCGAATGGTGGTATTATGTGTCACAGCGGTCGTCGAGACAAGTGTTTGTCACGTCTGCTTATAAATGTTGCTACATATTGTTGGTGTTGTTGTTGTTAATGCTGTTATTGTTTATCAAAGATTTGAATAGGAAAAGAAAAGATTTCGTTGAATACTTGTGTATGAGCTGGCTTCGAGTAGGCAATATTTTTGTATGGTAATACGATCGGCCCACAAGCGAAGTGCACGTTTCTCAGAGGACCCACACGAACTCTTTTTACGCATCAACACTCTCGATCAGCACAGATCGGTTTTGGATTATTGCTTGCCCTCCTCTAAGTTAAAGTATTCGGCTGTGGTTATGTTTTCATTCTAGCGAAATCACTTCAAACGCTCGGTACAGCCTCAAGTGGCCCGTGCTAGCGCGTGGTTTTCTTCTGCAGTTTCACAAATTCACGCTATACAATTTTTTCCAGAACTTCCTCAGCTGGTTTATGGGCTCGTTAGCACTTGAGTTTACTGCCGTTTGAATTACATTCCAGTGAAATTTTCGCAAGCTATGCTTTGAAGTTGCCACAAAAATAATGAAAGAGTACAAATATGTGGTTTACTCGTACATGGTGGCTATGTATGTGGGCACATATGTATGTACGAGGTGTGGCTATTCAGCGACGAGACTGACGCTTAAAAACATTTTACTTTGGTTACTTTGATTCAGAACGTATTAACCTATTAACATCTTCAATATACAGCCCTCCTCAGGGCCTACAACGGTTCAAGTCAGTCTTGCATCGTTCGAAACAGTTTTGTAAGTCTTCCCTGCCCGAACCGCTTTCTCAGTTTAGACTAACTCAAATAGTATGCCTTTCTATGCAAATTTCTATCCACATATCTTCAAAGGAGGAATGGTCGGGGTGCAGCATTTGGAAGCAGGTTGGTGGAGGAGTATTTTTTGAGGAGCTCCCTATCAAACGGCTACTGGGCCAATGCAGTGTGTTCCAAGCGGAAGTAGCGGCATTAATTAGCTATTCACTTGTGTAGCAACTATCAAGGATATAAACAGCCAAGCAGGAATTAAGGTACCTGCGCAATGAAAGGAATGAAATTCCGTTGACTGCCTATGATCTGCTCCTCTAAAGGTGGTTTTAGCGTCGACTTTCCGAGCGCTGGGTAAATATATTAACTTACAAGATCTCAAGATCCTTCTGCTCATGTATGAATGGGTAGCGCTTGAGGAGGTTTCTAAGACAAACATGGTCTTAGCTCTTGAATATTATGGATGCCCCATCCGCCGCATGATGTATGCCGCTCGAACGAAGTATCATCATTATGTTATCATTAAACAAACAGTCGGCACATTCGCGTATCTGCATTCACGTCACTGTTGAATGTAACAATTTTGAGGTTGTAAGAGACTTCATTTATCTAGGAACCAGCATTATCACCAATAACGATGTCACGGATTGGGCCGATGGATTGTCTTGGTACAGAACGCATGACTCGCCCTTCGGTTGGTTTTCCCTTTATTCGTTCATGGCGTTCAGCAAGAAAATGCAGGTCGTAATTTTGAATAATAGTTTACCTACTAGAACTCAGTGAAGCTGATCAACCTAATAACTTTTCCCCAAGTTTTAAATGAAATCTCACAAGAATTTATTGCTCTGTTATCACGTGCAACATTTTCTCCGCCAGAACCACAAAAAAATTCTGAAGAAGGTGGTGGCTATATAGCTTTCAGAAGGAGAGCTAGTGCATTCGAGGGAGACTTCACGCAAGACATCTAGCAGTCGCTGGTGCATACCTTTTTTATTTATTTTATTTAAAGCGAAGTCATAAAAAGTGGTGGTAGTAGCAAAAAACCCAATTTACGTGCATTCTATTGCTGAAATTTCCTGATTTGAGTGTCAAAATCGGCAGTTTTGGGAAAAGAAACAAAACAAACTACCTTATATGAATTTACCTTCCTTATTCTATAGCAGTATCGGTTCCTTAATCTAATACAGACACCTCGTATGTAAAACTTGGTATGTGCCACAAGCGCGCCACTGTCCCAGTTTCAAGTGCGTGCCACAGACCACAACGTAATCACTTTGGAAGACAATACTGAGTCATATGATTACTTAAGACGCGCCGCTGTAAATTATGCGTCCAGCTCCTGTCAGTCGCCATTTTTTTCTTTCTGAAATGTCTTAAATAAACATTCCGCATACCCCCTGCGGCGCGTCATTAACTTGTAAATTTGAGTCATTTTGCCAGTCATGCCTCCTCTGCCTTCTCTGCCATTCTGTCATTTAATTTTCTAAAATATCAATCTTTACTTATGGCTCACAAGTGCGTAGAGTCGCGCCCTCGATAAGCACGTAGCTATGCTGGTAGCCACATGCAACTGGTCGTCTGTCGCCGAACTCGACCATTTGCTCTGTGTCACGTGTCTAGACGCATTCCCTCGCCGTCAGCAATCGTGATTTTCATAGCGTCAGCAATTGGTTCTCGTCTACTCGAAAACAAAAAAACAAATTATCAGCAGCCAAAGCGCAGCTTATCTTCACCTTAGTTATGGAATAGTAATTTGGGTCAGAATTTGGTGAATTAGTGACGTAGTAATTTGCCAACAGCCTTATCAGCCATGCCTGCAATTTTGCAGTTGTAATGTTTTTTTTTAGTTTTTGTTTCAAAAGGGCCAGTCTACTCTTGGCTTATCTAATTACTTATTTTCATTTCCTCAACTCGCTGCTTATCTAATTCTTGTTTTGGAATTCCCATTTGATTATTCGGGCCATTTTTCGCTTACAAATATCGCAGTCGTGCTCGCTCCCGTGTCTCAGAATTGTTTACTTACTAAAGTTTTCAAAGTTTCTCTACCATTCCTAAAATCCCATTTTGTCTTTTTCAACCTCATGCAATTATTTGCTTATTCGTTCTTCTCAGTTTTCTTATCCGAATTAACTTCCATTAACTCTTGAGTATAGTCGAATTACTTCTGCCTCTCAATTGCGCACAGTCTGCTGAATTGTCTGCAAATTACTACAAAGAAACCAAAAAAAAAAAAAAATTAGTCGCGACAAACTGACGACGTTGCTTTTAAGAATATGTATGTCTGTTTTCCTCATAATTCATGCGAAATCATTGCTGCTAATTACTTCAATAAGTTCCTGGAGGATTGAAAGACGAGCTAACTGCGTTAAGGTATTTTCAAATGACTCATCGTTATTTCTTAAATATTATGCTTTTTAAACTACCTACGCACACTAGAATAAATGAATAATTTTGAAGTTATTAACATAATCAGTCGTAGAGACTTCTTCGCACGGCGAATGGATACAAACGCTCCGGCTCTGAAGGTATTCGACTCGGTACCAGCTGCTGGTAGCAGATGAAGGTCTCCTTTCGGCAGTTTTACTCAAATTCAGTTAGCCTTGCCTTGCTAAACTAGGCTCACAGCATCCAGATCATCGAAGATTTGCACTCAAAAAATCTTAAAAACACGACACCCGAACTACAGAACATATTTTTTGATTGAACTCTGCTCGTTTTCTCATTTCTAGAGCTTCTGCAAAACGCGCTATGCCGGCGTGCAAGCTGGTGTGCATTCTGTCAGTGGCCGTGGCAAGTGGACCGTTAGTAAATCTCCATAAGAGTTGTATATATTTTTTCGCCTCCTTTTATAGCCTTGGTAAGTTTCGTAATCTTCCATCTGGAAGGATAATATGTTTGGAACAAAAATTAAATAACTATATCCTGCTCCGAAAATTCCTACATCTACCAGTAACAGTTCGATCAGATTCGATGTATCCGTTCCGGAAATTAGCGTGTGCAGAAAGTAAAATTTATAATAAAGTGTTTAAAAATGTTTATATTAACTATTATATTAATTTTTTTGTAATAAATAATATATTTTTAATGTACAGACACGACGGTTCTGAAGTTTCAGTAACAAAATTCTGCCCAGACCAGAAGTGATAATATTAGACAACAAGCCAGGCTGCTTTAACAGCTAATTACGAGCAATTTTGATTTCACCGATTCCGTTCACGCATTTTTGATGTTAAAGAAAATGTCGATAATGTCGATAAAATCACAGAAATAATCGAAGTTGACCGACACCTACTAACAGTAGTCGTAGTATCGCCCCGGAACTAAAGATCGACCATAAAACAGTTTTAAACCATTTGGATTTCTTTTTCCCCAAACAATATTTTCTGATCTCTCACAATTTACGGGGAATAAACAGATGGTAAAGTAATAGCCTTTCGTATTCATTTATGTTGAAATATAAAATCAAGTAAGTCATATGTCTTTTTATATAAAAAGTCATAAGCCTTGGTGACGTAAGCCTTTTTATATTACAAAAAAAAAAAACTTTAAACATATCGCATAGTAGAAAAAAAAATGTTAGGATAAATATGCAGAAATGGTAGAAATCCCTTCTTTTATGCTATGTAAAAAATTCATCAAAATATGTCATTACTTTTACATATCGAGGCATAGTAAATTGAAGACTGTGAATCCATTTTTCGCAATATTTTGGTTTTTGGATTTTGACACCCCCGCAATAAATGAGCGATATCCATATTTGGTAAAAATATGAAGTCAATGCGGCTTTTCTGCTATAAAAAGGGATTTTTTCTGCCCCTATTGCATATGTTTCGTAAGAAATTTCAAATCATGTAATTGGCAAGCAATTGCGGGATTTTCGAGACTTAAAATAATACGTTTCTTAAAGGGCTTATGATTTGAGATTTATATACATATAACTGACCCGTACGTCCTTTTTGTGTATTTGGCCGAAGCTCCTCCTCCTATTTGTGGTGCGGCAAATATTTTTTGAGGAGCTTTTTCATGGCAGATATACACTCGGAGGTTTACCATTGCCTGCCGAGGGGCGACCACTATTAGAAAAAACTTTTTCTGCATTTTGGTCTTTCACCGAGATTCGAACCAACGTTCTCCCTCTGAAATCCGAATGGTAATCACGCACCAACCCATTCGGCTACGGCGGCCGCCGATTTGAGATTTATAGAGAAAAAATGTGTAACTGATAAGTCATGAAAGTATTACCAAGGTATGCTTATGTAAAGTATGCCCCCATGAAGTCATGCTTGATTCAATTGTCCATGGTGTCAACTTCAATTTCCTTACCATACTGTTATTCGACAAGGCATAAACGCTTTTCCAACCTCTCCTACATAATGCATTCTTGCTGAGAGGGGTTTTCCATTTATTTCTCTGTAAGGTTGTTTGAGTTGACCATGCAGCTTATCCTGAAACTATCGTATTTAATTCGCCTAATGGCGATACTTAAAAGCGCCTTGATTACGGCCTCGCGGCATAAATATTATTTAAAATTAACTCCACGCTACATAAAAAGCGTCCAAAAGTAAGCGACCAAGCTAAATAAAACCTTCATTGACACATTCTTGCATAGTTTTAAAAAATCTATTACTAGCAAACAATCATATTTGCTAGTCAACTTTTTTTAATATGTTGGTACACTCCTCGTATGAACGTATGCGAAGATTCATTTCATTCTGTCAATTTATTCTTTGTTTCCAAGCCATTTAGTATCGGTGTGTCACCGTATTTTCTACAATATAAAAAATCAAGTATCGTGCAGGGATTGAATTCTTATTTTTGGAAGAAAAGGAAATGTTGAAAGTGTATAAGGACTTTACGACATCAATTTGGAGAGTAGAAAGATGTGTTGCTGAATTTAAACGTGGACCTACAAGCCTTGAAGACGATCCACGATGGATCAAAAACGCATTCGAATCCGACTTTATCAGCAACATTTAGAGCGTTTTCGAAAGCATAAAGTGAATTTTGTGCGTCGATTCATCGCTATGGATGAGACTATGATCCCAGATCAAAACAAGAGGCTAAAGATTGGAGTGAATCTGGCTCTTCGGCTCCGAAAGGAGTTCGTGCCCAGAAATCGGCCAAGAGGGTGTAAGCATAAGGTTTTTGCGAAAGTTTGCGAAAGGAATTTCGTTTCTAGATTACTTGCAAACTGGTAAAACAATAAATTCTGAATAATTTTGTAACCTTTTAGACCAGCTGAAGGAAAAAGTTCGTGAAAAATACACAGTTTGCAACAGAAAAAAAAAATCGTTTTCATCAGGGCAATGCACCATGTCACAAGAGCATTTTGGCAATGACTAAAATCCATGAATTAGAGCTCGAATTGTTGGAGCATCCACCGTATTCACCAGATTTGGCCCCTAGCGACTTTCATCTGTTTCCATACCTAAAATAAATCATGCGCGGAATACGTTTTTCATCAAATGATCAGGTCGTAACAGCTGTGGAAGCGTATTTTGCAGCACTTCCAGATTCTCACTTCAGGAATAGAATTCATAAAGTAGAATCTTTTTGGACCCAGTGTATTGATATTCAGGGAGACTATACTGAATAATGGCGGCCGCCGTAGCCGAATGGGTTGGTGCGTGATTACGATTCGGAATTCACAGAGATAACGTTGGTTCTAATCTCGGTGAAACACCAAAATTAAGAAAAACATTTTTCTCATAGCGGTCACCCCTCGGCAAGCAATGGCAAACCTCCGAGTGTATTTCCGCGATGAAAAAGCTCTTCATAAAAATATCTGCCGTTCGGAGTCGGCTTGAAACTGTAGGTCCCTCCATCCATTTGTGGAACAACATCAAAACGCACACCACAAATAGGAGGAGGAGCTTGGCCAAACACCCAAAAAGGGGTGTACACGCCAATTATATATATATATGGTGAATAATAAAGAGTATTTCAAACCATGAAACTGTGTTTTTCTTATCGTACCGCAAAACTTATCAACAACCTTGTACAGACGGTTAAAGAGGAAATAAAAAAAAGTACCCGTTATAAAAAGAGATTGCTCTGGCACCCAAACACTTTGGCTTTATGTTTAATGCGAGAAGACAGTCGTCATAAGAGGCTTAAAAGAAAAACTCTGTTCGAATTACTCTATTGAGCTTATATTACTAATAAGAAATATAGTTATTTATTTATTTATATATTTTTTTGAATCAATATTGTTTTAAAATAATTTTTCAATTATAAATTTTGGTTAACAGAAGCAATAAATAATGAAGTCAATGAAAAAAAAAATATATAATTTATATCGCCCTTGAAAACCTACATCTACACACATATGTTAATTAAACGGCTCATTCTCGGGCTACTGTAGTTTTTTCTTTCAATATCGCGCCTTTAGTTGCCTTCCACCTTCTGTGGCAGCAAAAAATACCTTTACCACGAATAAAGAAAAAAGTGATTTCATTGAAGAGCTTCTTACAGCAGTCGAGAAATTTTCAGCAAAACTTTTTTGTGCTCACTTCAATATAAATCTGTATTAGGTATCCTTCAGCCAACGCGCTGATTAAGATGCTTTTTAATTAACTCATCAATATTGCACTCTGCTGCTCCATCCACCATATGCCAGTCTAACCTACTGCCATGCAAAGCCTACTGTCAAAGCCTACTGTCAAAAAAAGCTCAATTTCTTTGGATATTCAGAGCCTAAGTCTACCTCTTTCAAAATGAAAACACTTAGCTCTCCGTTGTATCCATGTGCTCAACGCGTGGCCCACGTTTGCCACTTTGACGACGACGTCGACACACAGCAGCAAAATACAATTTGTCTCAACGGCCCACACACTCCTATAATTAGAACAAAATATGTGAACGTGTGATATCCTAGAAGTATTTGTGAAGTATCATAAAAACAAGCTAGCTATGTATGAATGTCGATAACAACAACAATAGCACCAACCTTGTTAAGCCAAGTAGCTTGAGGTTGGCGCACAGCAAACACGCGTACAAAGATCCTTAATCGACACTTTTGCCGCATAGTTACTTGTACATTAAAAAATGTGTTCGTATAGCGCCGGCTCAGAAGACAAGCAGCATTGCTGAGTGTAAATAATAAAAAATTTAATAAAAAATGTTGATTGCTCTTTGATCACCGATCATCACACATAATTGTTGTTCGGTCGTGTTACTTTTTTCGTATTTTATGAAAGTGCTGTGTTAATTTACACCAACAACTAACTAAACACACCTACGCTTAGCTAGAGAGCTGTGTTACGGCATTAATGGAGTATATTTGGCATTTGCGTTGAAGATGCAAACAGAAGGACGTGTCTTCAGCCTATTTGGTTGCCAGTTGAGCAGATAACAAAAAGCAAAAAACAAAAAGTGAAGAAATTATGAAAAACACTCGTTTCACTGCCTTAAATGCCAACAAAACATTGTCGAATTGCTTCCCACGATCACAAAGGATCAGCAGCAGCAAACAGCCAGCAAACCATACAAGCCTATACAAAATTGATTGGTGCGACATGAGGCAAGCAATACTATTAAATTACATGCATACGTAAATGTCCTGATGAACGGGCGATTAAGGAGGAAGGCAGCAACAACAATAAGTAGCAAACGACAGCAACAAATGTTCTTTTTCATAAGATTATTTTCGTTTAAATAATTTATTTTTTATTTTTTTTTTCGTATGCGCTTATTTTCCCCACAACTCCTTTATATGGCACTTTTTTTGTTCTCTTCTTCTTCTTCGTACTCTGCTATTCTCCTCTTTAATGTACCAATAAATTGTGTGTTGCCATTCAAGCATCGAAAATCGAAAATATTCTCCCACGATCGTTTTTCTATATAGAGTTTTCAAATTATAAAGAGTCAGTCCCTAAGGATCCTTAAGAAAAATGCACACGTGTTCGATAAAATTTTGATGTGCGTGCCCATACAAAGTTTATGCACGATTTACGGGTAAGTGTGTATGTATGTGTGCATGCATGTATGGAGCACTAATTTTTTCAGCTTAAACCTGCTATTGTTGTTGTATGTGTAGTTGGTGTACACTTTCATTCCACTAAATATCAGCAGCTAGCAGGACATTTGGGAAACAACAAAAACAAAAACAACGACAGCAAAGGCATGAAGCAGACAAAAACTAAAAGTGATCATTAAATGGGTCCAAGTGTTTGCTTAAAAAAAAAATATTGAAAAACTAAAATGAAAAAATCACGCAAAACAAAAAAAAAAAGAAGCAAATGTTTGATCCTTAAGGCAAGCACAAAAAAGGATCCTCTTGCAAAAACACGGCTTGCATTCAAAAGTGTGGGAACATGACCGAACGCGAGTTTCACACGATCCCAGAGACAGGATAAGCAGACTCCGACATGAAATGAATTACTTTCATGCCCATTATCCTTATGGCATACTCGCATTGTCTGCTTGCAATATCTCCTGCTCCTCCTCTTACTCCCGCTTCACATTGTTCTCATCATCATCAGCAGCAGCGCCACAATCATGAGATCACGATGGTTCTCCTCGCAGGTGCGAGCGAACAAACCTACACAACCTCATTCACTCACTCTGATGCAGGTTAAATCTCACACACCATACGTGCACACAACACATCTCATCTGTAGTCTGGCAAACGCACCTGCCATTTTTTATACACGGATTTTTTCGGCTCCTTGGCTCCTTTTGTGTGCGCGCACATTGATCCTGCTGACGTTCCCACACTCAGCAGCAGCCGCTCGTTCGATTCGACTTGTTTATGCGTACTGTTGGAATTTAACGTTGTCTACCTTCTGGCTCTTTTCTCTTGACCTGCTATGCGTTTAACATGTGCTTGTTGTTGTACTTGTGAATATGCGGATTTTGTATAAAAGGCGAGCGTACGGCAGGACTCAACATCATTCAAGCGATAGCATTCGTACAGTGAGCAACACAGCACAGCCCAATACAGCAGAGCTCAAGTTACAAAGTCTTTGAAAATTTTCTTCGTTCATTTTACACAAATACAAAATTCATTCGAGATGTGCATCGAACAGTATCAGTACGAGAACAACGTCAACATGACTGCTGATAAACAACAAAAGAAAGTCAGCTACAGCATTAAGCGCTTGCTGAAGCAACTTTTCAAACTACATAAATCACAACAACTAAAACAAGACAATCAGCAGCAACAACAACAAGAACTCATTGAAAATTTCGAAAATACCAAGAAAGCCAACTCTTTGGAATCACTTGAATCCTTGGAGAATTCACATAATGCCGATTTGGAGTCTGAAGCTGAGTGCATTTCTCTTGAATCCAGCGAGAATGATGCCAACGAGCGTTTGGCCGCCTCTTGTGAGTTGGAAGATTACGAATTTACCGATATCACCAGCGTGCCAGTACATTTTCTACGCACTGCTCATGGCACTTTCTTCTGGACCGCCAACACCGATTTACCAGCTGATAACGATCTTATCGACCCATTATACTGCAACACCAACAATCAGATCGCCACCACACAGATGCGAGATCGTTGGGCACAAGCTTGAGTGGAGAGAGAGAGAGAGAGAGAGCGAAAGAAAGTGAAAGTGGTGTGATAAAACACCGATGTCTTCCATGCTAAAACGCAAAGCTTTATTTGTTTGTGATATTTTGTTTGAAAAGTAATAAATATTTACAATTACTTATATGTCAAGAGAAATAATTTTATAATATAGAAAGAAAAGAAAAAACTAAATCCTATTGAGTTATCTCTTTGTGGTTGGGTTGAGGTTCATTGGTTCATTGACACTTTTTGTTTGGTTCATTCATGTGGAATTTGAATTGAATTTGAGTTTTGAGTTTGAGTAAATGTATTCTCGAAGAAAACAATAGAAGTTATTTATAGCATAGTAATTTTGAAGAAAATCACCGGATTTAGTTTGTGGTTTAGTTATTTGAAATGCTATGAAATTCACTTAAAAACAACTATGGTTGTTTTTTTTAACAATTTATTAGGCTATTTAAGAGTTATACACACAAAGAAGAAGAAAACATTCAAAACTTAAACAAGTGTCTCTTTAAAAGTTTAAAAAATATGTAAACAAGCTTTGATGAAAATTATCACTTTTTGATTTTAAAATTATTACAATAGCCTTTAAAAACTATTTATAAGATTTTTGGATTGGTATGAAAAGTGATATTATATATACCCAAGAATAAGATAGAACACAAGATTGCGCCCAGCAGGGAGGCGTGACGTCACATTGTACCAGACGCGCGAGAAGAAGTGAGGAAATGCGATCAAGAATGCAATAATGCGTACAGTCATATATGAGCTAATGCAGGGTCAAGCGTGAGTTACGGTTATCAGTACGTTGTATAAAGTCAATTGTTAACAAAAAAATTATAATTATTAAGCAATTCCCATTATTTCTGTACTTATTATTAATCATTTATATTTAATTATTCAACTATAGTATATTATTAATTCTGGATTATCTATTTTAATTATATTTTAAAATAAAAAAAACAGTAAGGAAATATATTTTAGATATACCTTTATTTATCATTATTGTTATACATTTATTAAAATGTGAGTTTAAATATTAAAATAATTTGTGAATCGAATGAATTGCGGATTGGAAGCTAGTTATCTTCTTCTTCTCGTTCTCGTATCGAAGACATTATTGCGTGACTGATAGATGTGCCTTTCGTTTTTAAATGATCTACTTCTCCTTTTCTATTTTTTAATATAATTTCTTCCAAAAAATGTGATACTGTTTTTGGTATTTCTTCATTAATAACATCTAGCATTTTATTCGGAGGTGGATACGTCTTAGTTTCAACGACAGATGATCTAATATCTTCCCTAATAATAGCCGCAGCAGCTTCTACAATCCGTAAACGCTCTTCTGCAGGAGTGCTTTTTTTATTTACGTACCAAGCTTTTGATAATACATTAACCTGCGTATCACGGAAGGATATAATTGTAAATGATCACACAATAGCATTTGTGATTTTTGAGACAATATTTAGGGCGACAAAACAAAGGTTTTTACCAATTTCCATCTTATTATCTTTCATTCCGAGGTGAAACCCCTAATATGACTGGGCTATAAGAAAAATAAAGTAGGCAAACCACACACAAATAAATTGCGAAAGTATGACGTCACACACACAGCGATTCAGTCAAATTCACTTATAGCGGTACGAGATGGGCGTCGTGCATCTTGGTTTGTGTATGTATGGTATGTAAAGATGATGTAGATGGTAGAATACAAGGTTTGGCCATCCGAAGCAAAAATGTGAGAGTAACTTTGGTTTGTAAGGTATCGGGGACTAGAATGATAGAATAAGAGATTGCACCTTCCGAATTTGTTGTGTCGTCAGGTTCCGAGAAGATACAAACAAAAGGAAGGGGAATTTCTTGTTTGTGAAGAGGAAAAGTAGGCGAAACAAATAGAAACTACCAAACACAAGAAATGATACACACACATACACACACTTTCTTGCTACGGTATTATCCGCATAAAAACGCAATTTTTAGAATTCCTACTTTTATAATTTAGCACGCGGCACTTCTGTTCCATTAGTCTGTTTAGTTTAAATGTCACAAATCACAATATTACCAAGCCATTCACCATGAGTTTTTTGACATCTCCTCCTTTTGTTTGTTCCGTTTGTTTGTATTGGTAAGAGAACTGACATCAGACTTGTCTAACTCACGAAAAATAAAGTAACTTTTCCGGAAGACGCCACCTTCTGTATTCAATGTGCTTTGAGTGGGGACTCGGCAACAGAATTGTGCCCACCCATTTTACACGTATTCGCACACTCGTCTAATAAGTCGCTGTTCAGACACCAATGAAGTAACATGGGCAGAGACTGTGGTCATTTATTTATACATGATCAACACTATCTCAACTTTTGGCTTCCTCTGTCGTAAGCAAACCGTTGTCATACTCCCTGTCACATCAGCAAATCAGCAGATTCCTTCAAATTCACTGAAAGCCGAGTAGCGGTTTGATGTTGGCTACTCGTTGGCATTCTGTACAACGTAGTACCCAAACCTAATCGCTTAAAATTGATCTCTAATTGGTAGTTGCGCAGAAGAAATTTTAGGACTAAGTTGATGATAAAGACATTTTTAAGTAGAACTAAAGAGCTACGTCAAAAAAACATCTATCTGCACATATTATCGCACGTAGTCGGCGCATAAGTCCAAGTAGATGCTAAAAACATGTAATTTTATATTTTGAATCTTGAGTGAAAGAATTCATATCATGGCCTGTAGACTTATTGGCAATCAACAGTAATGGAATTGTTAATGAATTATTCGGCTGAATTCCATTGCATTCGCCACACTTTTTTTATTCTAAATAACATAAATTATTATTATTATTTATTTATTGCCAAATTTGTATAATAATTAGCAGCATGGGCCATCGGCTGAGATCTCATTAATTATTTATAATGACTATTGGTCAAACTTTAAAATCAAAATGCATCAAGATTAATTCTAAGAGTTTAGAAAAAAACAATTTTTACTTTTTAGTCCATTTAGTATATTGCAATTGTTTTATTTTTGTATTCTTTTTTATTTATTTTTTATTTTTAAGACTTGTCTGTGTTTTAAAATTTTGCAATGCGTATTAAAATAATAAATATGAGCAGCAATTAATTTAGTTTAAGAAATGCATTCATTCGAGCACTTAAAATCAAGTTTTCTCTAAATATTTCAAGTGAAGCAGATATTGAACACAGCGCCATCCAACTGCTTGTATATATAACTAGTGTATCCGTATGGTGCTAATGCGCCGAAATTGCACAAAATAGGCACCCTGTCCCATACCAACTCTTCGCATAGTATTGGTTTAACTTAACTACTATGTCTCAAATTTTAAGCCGAATTTAAGTAATTGGGATGTTCACAGTTCGTTCGAAATTGTGGCTGAAAATATAGACGTCTACATTTGTCTAAGCGTAAAATCTGTGGCGTTGTTGTTTCCCATACAAAATTGGAAAACGGCGTCTTTGTGTATGTATGTTTTTGCAACCTCGCAACTCGGTTGCAACACCAATAAGATATGTTTATTTTATTGAGGACGTTTTCATTTGCATTTGAAATGTACAGGGTCCGGCACTCGAAGTATTAGCAATTAAAAAGGCCATCAATTTAGTTTGGAAAATTACTTTTATTCAATTCAAACTAAAAATTCACACAAGTTTTAATTCAAAATTAAGAATCAATTTAAGTTTGCTCGATATGACCACTTTTTGCCTTGACTATGGCCTTGATTTGCAGGTATTTTGGCCCACTCTCGGACAATGCCTTTTTCTAGCGCTTCGAGACTGGTGAATGTTTTAGTTCGGACCTATCTCTCCAAAATGACCCAAACAGAATAATCCATCGAATTCGCGTCCGGTGAATTTGAGCGCCATTGTGTGGAGGTTGTGGAGTTCGAAACTTTGTTTTTTAGCCATTCTTGGTTCACTCGAGCTTTGTGAGACGGTGCCGAGTCCTGTTGAAACGTCCTATGTTGGCCACTAGGAGGCTCAAATCGATGACTCAAATGCTCATATGAACGGTCGATCAAATAAACCTATCGTTTTGAGAGTTTACGAATTGTTCAATTTGAAAATTTTTCTCGTCAGAACAATGTTCGGAAATTGACCGCTTTCGGTCAAGCGCAGCAAGTCCTCCGCTTTTTCAGGTCTGATTTGTTGCTGCTCTGGTGTGAGTTCGTGCGCCTTTTCTATATCGTAAGGCTTGACTTTGCGATCATTTTTCAGTATGCGACGGATGCTACGGTCAGTTATATTCAGTTCTTTCGCCGTTTGATTGCCACTTCATCGGGGATTTCGCTTAAGTTGCTTCTTCACTTTTTGAACCGGAGCAATGTGAATTAGGAAGAAATGTTTCACAGCACCAGTAAAGTTTTACGAAGATTTTGTGACGACTGCTAGAAAAGAGTGCTCATAGTTTGATGTTAAAAATGTCTCAAAATGTAGACGTTTACATTTTCAGACATAATTTGGAATGTACTGTGAACACCCCTATTGTTCCGCCGTTGTCACGTATACACTCAATATGTCACAACAATAACATAAAAAAATTCTTTCCTTAATAGCCAAGTTTTTGGGTCACATCTTTACGCGTAGTAGTTAAATTAAGTGAAATGAAAATTATTTTTACCTCAAATCACCCTGTACCGCTAAAAAACGTTCTGCTATCCTATTCCCACACCATTTAACTCCTGTATCGTGTCCTAACTCCATATCTTAACAGCGTAACATATGACAAAATAAGCGTAAAACTGAAATCGTACATAAATTTGTTTTTAAAACTCGATGCCACCTGAAACAAACTGCTAAATATTGAATTGCAGCTATTCCTTAAGTCTCTAACTCATCGGTAAGTAGCTGAATATGTAAGTAACTTTCTACTGTAATGTCGGACATTATTTATAGTATTCAATTTCACTTCTATTTCCTTCTGACAAAATTTTCTAAGTCCAAGTTCGCATTTTCGGGGCCACCAGAGGAAATGAATAGTATCTAAGTTGTTCCTATAGCATTCTTCAGGTCGCAGTACTAAATCCGTTTTTAAGAATCAATCTGATATCCTTGAAAAGTCAAACGGAGTGAAATCTCTCGTCCGAGGTAAGCATTTTACAGTAACTTAGCTCCTGTTTTTCAGTGCTGTTTTAACTTAAATATGATAGATAACGAGGTTTGGCCAACCGGAGCAAAATTATTAGAGTAACTTTCGCGCTTACGTCACGGGGGTTTTGCCAGTAGATTTCACACGCTCTTCCAACCAGTTGTGCATACAAAAAAACTTTGAACATGAAAAGAAGCGCAGTGGGAAATTGCAAATTAGAACTCACCGAAACAAAGTGGAGTGAACGCGAAAAATAAAATCACAACAAATGCAAAAAATCGGCAATCAGCTGTATGATCGAATGCAGTGTTGCCCATAAGGTTGGTTGGAACAGCTGATGTACATGGTTATGGCAGTTCTAATTTAACCTTTAATATGCCAAAATCAGAGATGGCCAAAGTTGATACGAGGCGTATTTTTAAAGTAAGCACCGTTTTTAAATTACGCCGCCGCAGCGCTGCGGTCGCCGTTTAGCGCATGCCCGTCGTGTATCTACATCTGTTGGGAAGTCACAGACGCCATTACGGAACCATTCGATCGAGTCTACATCTGTTTGTGTGATTTTAAAATGCCTCCATCTATTAAGAATCCCGCCGACTGTGAAGTGCGTGCTGTAATACGGTTTCTCTGTGCTCAAGGCTTTAAATCAGTTGACATTCATCACTAAATCAGTGAAGTGTATGGTGAAAACATTATGAGTGATGGAATGGTGCGGAAATGGGTTAGGGCCTTTAAACATGGCCGTACAAACATTCATGATGGGGAACGAAATGGGAGCCCATCAGTCATTACCGATGAACTGCTACAAAAAGTGGGCTGTAAAGTGAAAGAGAACAGACGATTCACGCTTTCGTCCTTAGCTAAAATGTTTCGTGCTGTCTCAAGAAGTGTTCTTTACAAATTTGTGTCCAACGTTTAATTTATCGGAAATTGTGTTCACGCTGGGTGTCGAAAATGTTGACTGATGAGCAGAGCATTGAGTTTTGAAAACGACTGTGGAGCAGTGGTTGACTCATCAGGCGGCAATTTCTTTGGCGATGGCATACAAAAGCTGGTCCCAAGGTACGATAAATGCCTCAATAGTAATGGGCATTATGTAGAAAAGTAGAGTAAAGTATGGCCTTTCAAGTGAATAAACTATTTTTGTAAAAAATTTACTTGTTTTTTATGTCAATATATTCAATAGCGCTAACTGATGACGGTAATGCCATTCCAAAGGGAATTTTTGAAAAACTAGGTAAATAAATTGGCCTATGATGCTATCAATACAACATCGACATCTAACTGTCTTTAACTACAGATGTACTGGTTTCTCCATTATTTATACCAATTTGAATTACCATAATTTATATTATGCCCATTTGAAAATCGATCAAAGTGTCGCTAAGAACTCGTGCATCCTAGCGCGTCATTAGAGTGATCATTTTTACAGATTTGTGATAAGTATTCACCTAATTGAATATAACTCGCAAACTTATGGGAGTACCATTATGAAGCTTGCAAAAAACAAAAACAAAAAAAATATATTTTTTTGAAAAATTTCAATTTTTTTTACAATTAATTGTCGGTTGTTTTCTTGAAAATCCGAAAAATATTTCCTGTTATTTTAAAAAAGAAAAGCTTAGATTTTTTGTTCGGGAAAATAACAAGTGCAGCTCTCAGACATTAATTAGGTCCATTGTACTACACTTCTAATCCCTTTTAATTTTCTTTAAATCTACCCGATCTCCGATGAAATATGAGTAGATCTTGTGGTGCGAAGCAGCCAAGGTGGTCGCTTCTTAACACATCAGTGCCAAAGACCTCAAACCTGATTCAAGCGAAGGCGAGGCAGACGAACACGAAGTGGTCCGCCGTCTCATCCTTCTCTTCACAAGCTGGACAGAGTACAC